>MOOZ01000553.1:184487-199458 GCA_002930495.1 Cecropterus lyciades | reverse complement strand
AAATGTAATTGAACATACCTTTCCTGTATTTTCGTGACGGGCGTAAACAGCTGCGACACAGTATTTAACTTTAGCAGATACGACGACAAGACGAATACAATACTTTGTTATCTGTTTTCGTATAAAATCTCTAAATCTTTTAAAATTTTGTTTGTTCGTGCAGATGAAAGCGTGGACTGCGCACGATCAAGACACTACCTTGTCATGTTGCCGTACATTACACGTGAAGCATGCCGCGTACGCAAGTGCCCTCTATACATTGGTAAGTTTTGTTAAGAAGTTTTTTTGTATGATTTTTTTATCAGTAATGGCCTTAACTTCAAACTTTTATGGAATTCTTTTCTCGCCATATCGTTGTGATAATAACGGATTTACACCTATACACCCATACAAGGATTTTTCATGACCCTGTGCTTTAGACACACAAAGACACGCACACACACCCAAACCCAGACATCAAAAATCTATTCTATATTCTATTCATTCATATTTCACACGCCCAAACTCAGAACAAAAATCAAAATTCTTTATTCATTCATTTCATATTCTATTCATTCATACTACAGATTTATCAGGTGGTAGCATCAGTGTAAATCGACCACGGAGGGAGGAGAGGAGAGGGAGGTACCACCATACCTATTTTTAGCGTGAAACCATTCTTGCGTTTCAGGGAGAGGGTGTGGTTGCCGGCTCACTTATATATGACGCGACCATCTTAGGCCTCGGGAGGCAACGCATCTGTGATTGACTTCAGGTAGAACCTCTGTTCTATATGAAGTTGCTTATAGATATCTTTGGGCAGCAGTGGCCACATACCATTTGGTAGATTGCATATGGTTTGCTACTTCAAACTGATAAAAAACTAATAGATTGCTGAGGTGTACATGTTACGCTGAGAACTCCCTATATAATTGACGACCCACGTGGCGCAGCGGTCACCATACCGGTCTGATACGCAGTGGGTCCCGGGTTCGATCCCCAGCCAGACAGACGTCTGAGTGATGAGTTTAGATTTCTGTTCTGGCTCTGGGTGTTTGTGTATTCGTCTTTGTGTGTCCATGGCACCCACGACACAGGAGAAAATCCTACTATTGGGGGTTATGAGTGTAGAAAACGTTTATGTTTAATGTTTAATAATAATATTGTTAGCACTTTGTTTAGTCTGCCGATTTGTCGTAGTCTGGACGTTTATCATTTTATTATTTAAACGTACTTACTGGGTTTATCATAATTTTCTTGCCTTGCCTTTTTTGAAACTAGCTAGGAGAAGTCTGAAGTACTTCTGTTTCCGCTTCGAAGTACCTTAATTCCTTGCCAAAAATAAAAACCTTGTTACAGATTCAACATTTTAAGATAAAAAGTACTTTAAGTGGATGTTTGAGTTTGTTACAAAATAGAAATTGAATAGTATCAATCTAAACCAAAGAAACCAGTTAATAATTTAGGATGTAGTGGTTTGAAGTAATCCAGGGACTGAGGTTAGATTTCAAGTATGTTTATACTAACTTATACGCATACACCTTCCAAGGTACATGCGTCTTCGATTTTTTATACTATGGAAGTAGGAAACGAGCATGCAGTCTACCAGAAGGTAAGTGGCCACTGCGTTCCATGGACATCTGTAATTAACCCTAAATAATATCAGATAATTCCATGAGCTTTGTCACACATGCGTTGCTACCACTGAGGACTAAATTGGAACGGTTTGGATAACTATGTTTCCTTCCACCTACCACATCCTTCAGACCAGAACACAGCAGCGCATAATACTGCTGTTAATAGGTAGAAATAGGTACTGAACTACAAAGAGTTCTACAACCTTACAAGGAATACATCCCTTGCTTTAACTTTGAAATTGTTGTAAGGAAAATTTTTGTATCCGTAAGAACAATATTCTATGATAAAAAAAGCATTTAAAAATGTATGGAATATGTGCTAAGTGTCTCTTACTTTCTCACCTCACTCTTAGAGGGGACAGTAATGTGTTAACGACGACGAAAGGTGATAAAAGTTAAATGTATAAATACGCTATACGAGTATAATATATCTTTTCGTGCAAAATTCTACTACGGAAATACATTATAGCAGCAGAGCTCGTGATATGGTGTTCCGGTTTGAAGGGTGTGATAACGTAAACGTGGGGTGGTGTATTGTGTATATTTCTTGTTGTGATACATTGTTGCTGAATAGTTTGAGTGAAAATGTACGAAATAAAGTAAATAATAAAGGAATAAATTAAGTGGTTATACGATATGTAAGGGCTAAGTAAAACATATGTACATAGTAAAGAGTTAAAATTTTGTTACAATAAAAAGTATAATATTTTTATTCATTAGGAGCAAATATTTTTATATACTAGATGACTTGATGAACTTAGTGTAAACTAAAATTATTATAGGTACCTCTTTATAAGCTATTATTTTAATCAACCTTCCAACTCCAATTAATGAAGATCAATAAAGTTGGCTGATTCGCGTACGGTTGATTTTCGTTGAGATTCTAATTGAAATTCGTTTGTTGTTGTTGTTGTTAATTTACGTATTATAATCCCAGCATAAAAAATCAGCAAAGATGTATTTTTAAAACGGAGACAAGCGAAAAAGAGACATAAGAGTTATAACATCCGGTCGCTTAAACGGAAACATTAAATTAAGTGAAAAACTTGTGCCTTTGAATGCAATGAAATAGGAAATCCTATCAAAATTCAAAAGACACTTATCCTGTCAGTTAGTCTCCAATGACTTTGTCGTGATAATGCTTTGTCATTTTTTTAATACGTACGTTCTTTCTTTGCGTAAATTTATTAAATGATCTATAATATTCTCAACATTATGTAAATGCACTTATTAATAGATTTTTCCACTCGTTTTGGGATAAAATTTACGAGTTTCGTTTTATACCATTTGGCTACAGAATAATAAAAATGTTGCAATGAACTCACAAAATATTTAGTAGTTTTCCGATATGTGTTTCAAAACGTTATCTGCAGTTCAATTTTTCAGTTTTCAGCACCATTTGTCACAATCTCAACTTTTAGTTTCTGTTCACTTTATCTTCATTCAAACTATCTCTATTGTGATTTTTTAGATTTCTAATCCGACTTTGGGAATTCCAGCTTCATTTACAATAGACAAGAACTATTGTTAGGTAAATACCATTTGCTGTTCATTTAAATCGCAAACTACTGGCGGGTCATTATAAGATATTAATTATTATTACTTTAAGGTGTAAAAAATATTGCGATGAAACATATGGTCTTAAGATTTTAGATTTTTTATTATAGTATAAGAAAAGACGACTTCATTTCAAAATTAAGGGCCATTGCTGCAAATACATATACATAATCAGCTCCCGATACGATTTAAGTCTTATCTAAGGGTGGCCACAAATGCGTTGCTGCGCTCATTGTCGATACGTCGGTAGTCCTCAGGGACTAAGTTGGAACGCCTCGGATAAATATGTATTCAAACAAAAATACAGCAGCACTTATTATTGTTAGGAAGGAGGCAAACCGAGATGTGGCGGTGGTGTCTCCGGAGTCAAAGCCAAAGGTTACTGCATTCATACCGCTTACCATCAGATGAACTTCATGGTGTTTTGCTACTTCAGTCTTACGTGATGAAAAGGATTCATTTACATAATTCAAACCTATTTTTATTTAGCTCTAGTGATCGGAGCTTACTTGCCTAATCCAGATACATCGTTTATTCTAGAATGTCTTTTGTATTCTTCTCACTCTGTAAACCCGGTAATATAATGGCTCTGCCGGAGTACCTGTCTTTATATATTTAAAGTTTAAAGAATGTTACATTAAGTTAAACTGCGACTGTTTTCTCTGTGTTCTGTGTAACTTGCACCATAATTTATCGTGTCTAGACGACTGTGTGTTCATTAACAGCTGTGTTTTATCGTTGCGCTCTAATGCAATTCTTGGCGTGAGTTAAAACTTAGTTAACGTCTCGCTTAGTACCTTGTCTCATGTTAGTTATATGGTAACTGTTACTATGTTTAGTGCACTGTGACATATAATCACAGTATCTATTCTACCTAGAATATGGAAGTACTTATGAATTCGTTCAGTTTAATTTTATTCATAAAATCGAGGAAGACTTTATGAAAACGGTACGTAAGGTACCGTAACGTATTTATATATGTACTTACAAACGTACCTTTTAATTTTTTTTAATATATTGAAATAGATGGCGAGCATGCAGTCCACCTGTTGGTAATGTGCTCTTGCTGCCCATGGATATTTATACTTAAACCCAGTTAAGATAAGAGTCTTATTTATATATTATAGGTTAGTAATAGGTGTGTTACTCCTGAGGACTAAGATGAAACGATTCCTGAAACATACATCTCCTAGGGGAGACGGTGAAACACTCCTAAGGGTAAGCCACCCTTAAGACCAGAACACAACAGCGCATAACACTGCCTGCAATATACGCTACCATTCATATTAATCAGTTATTGCTTGTAACTATTGTAACAAAATAAGCTCGTACATTACTTCCAAAAATCTGTGCGTGACTGGGAATTGATATAATTGATGAGGGTTGATCAGTAGTTATGACGTAGTTACCCAATAGACATTCGCGTGGTAGGTCGGTTCCCATACATGTAGTATAGTTGTAGAGGTGGAGCGGATGTAGGTATAGAAGGCCATATATGTACATATTTAAATTATAAATAAAGAGCTCTATTATCAGTGTGTTTGTTTGTGCTTTCGTCTTTGTGTTTTCACCTTTTTACTCGACTAATGTTTTTCGAGTGTATGTATGTATATAGGAAAGAGAGCACAAAGGGGAAGGAGGGACGACTTTTTTAATATTACAACAATATGGGTTTCAAATGAAAGCTAGTAAATAGACCAATCTATATACTATAACCGAATAGGATATCTATTCGGTTATAGTGCAAACATTTATCTTATATATTGTAATTCTTCCATTAATTTAACAAAATATAAACGTAAATTATAAAATTACTTAAGAAACGAAAATAGTAGGTCAAAGTCGAAGTAAGAAATTACAGAATAAACGTAAAGTCAAACAAGTAAACAATTCAGAACGCATCAAACACTAAGAAAAAAATGGCATTACCAAGTATAATTTCTGCCGCGTCACGTATAGAAATTGTTATGGCAACTGTAAGAAGCTTTACATACACAAGACATAATAAATATGGCTGAGAGAACCAAACATTTTCAAAGTACCTAAAATTTAGTAACAGACTGATCATTGACAATTTAGTCTAAAAATTAAAATTTAGACAAATAAAAAACATTATTACACTTAAACGTTTTTGGAATTTTATATAATACTGCCCTCTATATTCGTGTGAACAAACTAATTTAAGCCTATTTGTTTGTATGGAACTACTAATGTTCTATGTGAATACGCCGTGATGTTATCTGAATATTTCAAAGTTTTGACTACATCTATTTAATTATGTGTGTTTACTTACACACAAATTACAACTTTTGTGTCTGTCAACTCCGTATCTTTTTCATTATTTATTTTCTATTTTATATTTTAATTTTGCGATGCCTTTTTTTACTCGGTTGAGGTACAAACTCCTTTTAGCATTAAGAAAAAGTTAAATACAATAATATTGAGCTGACCCGACGATTGACTGAACGTATTAAAATATTACATTATAACATATTACTCACTTAATCTATTTAGACACACAAATTTCCAGTAATAAGCTTTCGAGAAATAACTTTTGAGCTGCGAGTTAACAATTTAATATCCAGAGCACAGCTGCCGCCGGGAGTTCTTCACTAGTTCGTTAAATTTTAAGCCGGAAAGCTCTGGTATAGTTGCATGCAGTGCTTCCGTGGAGATTTCAACACAATTTGAAATTATATTCGAGTTTAAAACGTGACGAAAATTTATATTATTTATAATTCTGTTTTTATAAAAATACTCACTTGAGTTTCAAAATTCTACTCACTTGAGTTTCAAAATTATAATTCCAGGATTTAATTTTAGATTATGGCACAGTTTGATGTAGACAAAATAATCAAGGAAATACTACTACTACTACTTACTAGACTGACTGACTCATGAGTTGACAATTTTAGTTAACAGGAGGAAACGCATCTGTGATCAGCTTTAGGCAGAATCCCTGTTCTATACGGAATTTTTCATATCATATGTTCATGGGCGGCAGGGGTAAACAGACAATTGTAAATTTCTCCGTTAATACAGAATCCTTATTCTAATAGTGATAAGACGTAAGAATACCTACATATAAGATATATTTATTAAATTGTAAGGAAAAATATGGACTCATTAACACACCAATTGAGAAGGTAGCGATGGATTTCGTATGAAATGAGAATGGCAAAGGAAATATTCATCTATTGTTCGCGACAGATTATTTTCGGTAGTTACGTATTTCCTGTCCAGTCAATAGCCCCTTTGTCCATTTATTTGACAGGATATATATTACTGCACTCATATAATCATGGCTTGAAGTAAGATAATACATTTTCACCTGAACTCGTGAATAAAAGATCAAGCTATATCCTCGTGCGCAAATATATTTTGATTTTTCAGTTAAATAAAACCATAACATGAACATATATTGATTTATTTGCTTTTATAAAAATTGTGTACAATATACATATTCTTAGTATTAAATACGCTTTTGAGTATTACATCTTTATGTCATGAAAATCTATACCCCTTTATTAAAAGTTGTATTCCATTTTTGTTAATTACGGGCGAAAACGTTGCGCAGTTGTTTCATCGGGACATAATATTTCATCAAAATGTCTTATTTAAGCCGTTAAAAGTTCGTAAAGTGACCCTAATATGGGGATTAAATTTTATGATGTCATTATACATAACGACACAGCCTACATTTGGCTGTAGATTAGTGCCGGGTAGTCCACCCTTATATTAACTAATACGATAATTTTATGATATTTAGTTTTATTATTTGCTTAGTCACAGTGTAATAACAAAGATAAGTATTTACAAATTTTTTGCTATTCATCAACGGTGAACCTATATTTTTAAGGGGGATAACGAAACCGGTGCTCAGCAAAAAAAAAATGTCACCTATCCGGAATAAATAAGCTATGAAATTTGTCGACGAAGATACGAAAAAGGTCTATTCGGAGAATTCTTGTGTTCCCGCTTCACATATTAAATTTAGGCACTGGCGGTTACCCATCCAACGCCAGGTTATGTCCGATGCTGCTTTGCATTCGATGCGGGTTATGTGCTTTTATATAAACTCAACTTCTCTGTCAGACAACGCATCGATGATCAACTTGAGTCAGTACTTTTGTCTCGAGTTCATTTAACATGTTCACGTTAGGAGAAGCCACTTTTAAGTGGACTGCATAGATGTCAGCTAATTCAATATCTAAACATTTGAGTAGCTTGAGAGCCGTGCGCCGGACGGCCTCTAATTTCCGAGCATTTGTTCTGTACCACCGCAAACGTTTTCACAAAGAGCTTTGTATGAAAACATTACACTCGCTTACCGGTCATTTTCGTTGGTAAAACTCGCCGTTTACCTCGCGTCGGGTAGTGACGCGTGGCTTTCATGTTATGTTTTTATAGTTTGTATTTTCAGTTCAGCTCCCGACCTCTCGTTTTAGCTTGTTGAGTAAAGCGCGTTTAGATTAACCCAGTATTTTTCAATCTTTTTTCAAGCGAGTCATGAATTTGTCCTCAAAAAAAAAACAACCAGAATCATTTTGTTAACTTTCTCTTTACACATATATTTTTTTTAATTGAATGATTTTCTCTCTTAAGTTTTCTCGACCTCTCTCGCGACCCCCCTGCAGAGGCATCGCGACCTTCGAGGTTGTCGCGATCGTGTTGAAAAACACTGGATTAACCAAACAGTAATAATGATGTATACTCTCGTGTTACACACGAAAGTATACATCATTAACGTTCCTATTTCTGAATAAATTTTGTTTAAAATGCGTCACTAAAAAAGCGTTGCGTTGTTGTACTGAATGTAATATTTATAATTTTGTTGTACAACTTGTTTTGTTTTCCGAAATATTCCGATCCTTTTGGAAACAGGAATAAATCGTGGAGTCGTGAAATTGTTCTTTGTACATATTTAAGGAGACGAAGACTCTAATGTCCAATGACTGATACAAATAATAACTCAGGTCTGCGATTTTTTTATTTATTTTTTGATAAGGGTTAATATTTGCCTTAATTGTCTTAAGAGTAATAGAAAACTGAATTCATATGTTCATGTTTATATGTATGTCATACCACGTCACATCAATCAGATTTAGATGATATAGTATTTGTAAACGAAAAACTAATCTGAAAAACGAAACAAAAACCTAATAAAATGAATGAGAATCGTTTGAGAATAATTTGTAAAGTTTTATTGAGTCTATAGTTATTAAGACAAGATATTAAGGTATATATAAAAACAATTTATAATAACGTTTCCTTTAAAAAAAAGCTACGTTTTGTTGTTTTTTGTATATGATTTATGATTTGAATCTCTGTGAATCATCCAGCAATAGTCCGCCATCATACTAACGATACAACAGCCTGATATCTTCTTTCCATCTCTTTTATATCCTGATGATACCGTTTACCTTGTTCTTCACTGTAGTCGCCCTGTTTTTTGGGACAAACAATCAATGCGAGACTTCAAAAAATAAATTTTGAGACTATTACAGACTTAAAGCATTTAACATTTCCTGGACAATATGTTTTTACTCAGGATTGTCTGAGTTTCCTATAAACTTAGATACGACATTTTTAAAGCCATGCTAGGCATTTTGTTTCAAGGTTGTCATCACAGTTTCAAATTCTGTGTCCTTAATCAGTTTCCTGATGTCAGGTCCCGTGAATATTACCTCTTTCGACTTCTCGATTCAAAAGCAATCTATACGCAAAAATAATGTGACGTGATACGTTAAAAAAAGTTTATATTTGCTATATACGGACCAACATCTACATATTTTACATGTGTGTGATGAATTTATTTAAAAACTTTTCATCGCAGACCTGTATAATTAATACTAATAATGCTTTCTGTATATACCTACAAATAGGTCTAGATTTTATCATCGGTAAAAATACCGATATCGATAAAAATACAGAAGTTTATAAAAATAAACTCGGACAAAAACTATTAAACCCAGACCTGGCACAAAAAATTACATTAATTATTTAGATGTCTACTTAGCCAGGGATCGAACCACAAACTCTCCATATGGGAGACCATCATCGCTATTACCGTGATCAATGGCCGTCGATATACCCGTATATCTCACTCTCGACCAAATATTAATAGTCATAATTCAAATCTGGTTACAGGGCGATATTCGTTATTATATCCATTAAGTTGTCGTATCCTAGTCATTTATTACGGTCTCGATACATTATTCCCAATAGATTTATAGATTTCAATAGATAACAAACGACAAACGTAATGAACATATATTGGTTTGTTAAAATATTGCTTACCTACTGCATACAGTATTCCTATTAGAACTATTGGTTTACTTTATAATATAGAATAAGTAAGCATATTAATTGTAGGTGGTAGAACGAATTTGATTGGAGAGATATCACCGTCAAATTTGTTTCTAGCGTAAATAAGTTTTTTTGTTTCGGTGAAAGGGTGTAATTACCGGCTTGCTTACATATAAGGAAAATATTATAGTCGTTGTAGTGGCAGTGCGTCAAAATTCACATATGACCTCTGCTCTATTTGAAGTTATTTGCAAAAGTTAACGGGCGGGAGTGATCACTTACCAGGAGGTCCCCCGGTAGGATTTGAGACATCCCTGTTGTAACGGGATTGGAATCCCTACCCTTGGGTATCCTCTACCTTTTTTTTTGTAACGAAGGGGAAACCTTCAAAAGGTACCCGACGCCGTGGGAGAAACGCCGGGTTATGTGGGATTTTTACCGCACTAAAACCCCCCCTGTGGCGGTCCTCAGCGCTGCGTGGATGACTCCGGGACACAACCGGAGTCCTCCGAGCGCGATGCCCCTTACGGTCTCTTACCTGTAAGCGGACTGCATGCGATCACACATTCCGCCGTCCTTCCCGAGGTTGCTTGGCTGGACGGCTCGAGCTTCCTCTCTTGCCGCCCGCAACCCCGGAAGCCCCTTTTAGTCGCCTTTTACGACCTATTCTGGTCCCGGAACTACAGGGACAACGGTATCCCCTACCTGCGATCGCGGGAAGGACGGCGGTATGTGTGGTCGCTTACCGTCGTAAAAAGCAGATGGTGCGGTGGGCCCAGCCGCTCATCTGAGTGGAGCCCGACGGGCGACGTGCTCGGAGGACTCCGGTTACGTTCCCTTAGAGATTACGGAGTTCCTTTAGCAGCGCCGAGAACGGCCACCAGGCGGGTTTTAGTGCAGTAAGAATTCCATATAACCAGGCGTCGGCGTCGCTACCACGGCATCGGGTAGCTTTTGAAGGTTTCCCTCTCGAGAACGATAAAAACCAAGGTAGGTTTTGAGTCCTACCTGGTATCGGCCACAGATGTATTGCTAACCATTCTTGTTTTAATATCACCTGTTTATTTTTACACTACTAATTTATTCACGAACGGCTTTAATATCCAAATGTGTAGCGTAAACTTCACGTCATTAATTTTTATTACTAATGTGTACATTTTAGAGCAAATAAACTGTAGAATAAACTGTTTATTAATGGAATGCAATCTTATTGGGGACTGATATGTTTGCAACGTAAACAAAATATTAATTAAAAACAATTTAGATATGTTATTAAACTAAAACACTCGATATTATTTAATATCGAGTTTTCAAAACTCGATATTATCTTAATATCGAGTTTCCAAAACTGTTTCAGTTTTTACCGGACTGCGTCAGAAGGAGGGTAATTTTTTTGAGCTTATGTATGAATGTATGTCCATTTCTTTGGCACGCGCTACAGCCTTCTATATATATATATATATTCGGAAGTGTATATATACACCCTATATATTAATATAGAATTATAAGGGTATAGGTCATAGTCCATCGTCCACCAAATTGGCCAAGTGCGTTCAAATTCGCGCACATAACATGAGAGCATGGAAAGATATATTTGAATTAATTTATAATAAATACGTGAATATTCTGTCCTGAGTTTGTTAATGTGTGTGACGTGAATATGAGTCCTTGTTCTAGTGTGCACTAACAGCATTTAAGGCGAATACTCTGGCTAGAGAGTAAGAAACCGTCAAATTTAAGGATACGTACGTTTCCTTATGATCCCTTTGAAGGATTAATTTGTAATTGGTACATGACAGGTCGAACAGCATTGGAAATTGAAATCGAGCTTCAAAATAGTTCCTAAACGACTATACTTATACTATATAAATGTACCCCGTGATTTCACCCGCTACTACATAAGACAAAACAAGTAAACAAACATAGCATGATGTTATATAGCTCAATAAATGGACTATTCAACACAAAAATATTTTTTCCAATTCGAACCAGTAGTTATCGATATTAGAGCGTTTAACCAAACAAACTCTTCAGCGTCATAATATGATAAAGTATAGATAAATAGTGTATATGAATTCATATCTATTATGGGCGAAAACTATAATCCAAGATGAAATTATGCTGCGGAAACTATCGCTAAGAACAAAACAAGCGACAAAGTTTTGCACGTGACGCCCATAAATCTCTAACAAGTTGGCGTACCGCATATGGATTTCACAAATCTTGAACCAGATACCTCGTCTGTCTTTGGACGTGAATATTTGGAAGGCGGTAATAACGATGCAACTGCTATAAATATTTATGAATTACTATTGTTGTCGTCCGTACTTCACATTCTTATAATAATGTATCAAATAATTAGTCTCTCAGTTGACTTGTAATAGGAGAGGGTATGTGAGGTGGGGATGGCAACATGGCGACGCTGGAGTTCGGAGAGAGCGACACTCGGTTCGGAGACTTCAACAAGTGCACACGTTAAGCATAGTGATAGTTATGATTATGATTACACTGTCCGTTATTATTATTATTAAGTACAAATTACGTATAAATTATAATACTGTTCTTCTTGTATCTCTATTGTGAATGTACATCTACCCGCCATCGAGGTTTCCTTTATACTATTCATTGTTTCTGTGGAAGAGCGGGGTAACCAGTAACACTGGTCTACAGTCTCAGGTCAGGTCTAGTACAGGGTCCCTTGCTACTAGTATTAAGAACTTACACGAAGTTGCCGTGTTCTAGCTTGAAGGGAAAGAATATTACAAGAGGGAGTAAGAGAGACACATTTAGAGGCTAGAGAGAGGTATTTCAACGTGATCTTTGGGAATAGCGACGTGCCTGTTTTCGGCCTCTGATAAGACCACAATTCTAATTGATTTTTGTATAAGAATTAAGTAGCAACAAGGAATGCATACGTTTGCATGTAGTCCAATTGACTGATATGGATATCTGTAATAAATATAAAAACAGGGGGTTCATACGAAACAGGGGGTCCGTCTTAAGTTAATTACAGATGCGTTGCTACTACTCGGTGACCATACCTTTTCACTGAAACTGAAAGCTAGAACTACGGTTGCGGTTGTGCCCCCTCGGTCGGAAAGAACTTATTCTACATACATAATATTTATAATAATAATAATATATTTAATATGGTTCAAACAATAAATAATACAGGTTCACTTTTAAAAGGTCAATTTAAAAACAAGAAAAAGTGAGATCCAATCAGCTAAGTTCCGAATAGATATTATAAATATTAATATATGCTATAAATATTAGACGTGCCCAGTGCGACATGAATGTGAATGTGAATGACGGACGGAAAAACGGAACGAGCATAAAGTTTGATACTTGTTTTCAAACAATAGTGGTATAGCATGAATTATAACAAAAATATTTTATTATTCATTCAGGAGTATAATTATCCTTGTATAAACACGCGAAGGTAAAATAATTCAGTACCTCTATAAATAAATATATAACGCTTTCTACATTCATAGCCCTACGCTAAGATTTTCTCCTGCGTCGACAGTGCCATGCACACACGAAGACGAATAGACAAATACCTAGACCCAGAACAGAAGACTAAATTCATCATTCAGATGTCTGTCACCCTGGCGATCGATCCCGAAACCCACTGCGTGTCACTATTACCGTGTCACTTCACCACGCAGGTCGTCTCTTTTAGAAATTTATTGCTATCGGTTCCAAATATATAAAAAAATGAGTATGGACGAATTACGACCATTCGGGTAACACTAGTATAATTAAAATTCCATTAGTCATATGAGTTCCACACGTCCTGGACATAAGCCTCCATTGATTGGCGCTTTTTCTATCAGCCCTATGCCTATGTCAATTTTTATTTCAGTTTGCTAATATTTAGAGCCATGGCAGTTAGCTTACTTTATCATTACGCATCATGCGAAAGACTAAGCATAGGATAGATAGAATAGACTATATTATTATAAAACACAGAGCGGTAATGACTAAAATAGAGTACTTTGAAATAGCTGACATTTTCAAAGCCTACATGGTTAAATGAATGGTACCAATGAGATCACAATTACTTATTTATATACACGATATAAACCTAACAAGCGATAGTGTTAGTTCTTGTATATAGCTAAGTAGGTAGTCGTTATAATATGTGAGCGTGTTCAATGTCGTGTCGTAGCTATGTAATCACTTAGTTATGGCACAACCTTCGACTACAAACCGTTTAATTCACAATTAGTTACTAGTCCAAAATTAATATTCAGAATTGTACACACAAAAATAATAGTAGACATTAATCTTAAAGGTGTTGTATTTAATGTAACTTCACATAAAACAATATCAGAAATGACTAGAATTATATACGTTAACGGTTTGTCCAAATATGTGTAATATACTAATAATATATATAATATTACTACGAAAAGTGAGACTTATTTGAGTGAGTGAGAAAATAGTGTGATCTATTTTTCATCAACCCATTATTGTTCCACTAGGCATAAGCCTCTCAGAATTAGAGATTGTCAGGTCATAGTTCACCGGGTTGGCCAAGCGCGAATTGGTAGACTTCACAGATCTTTGAGAACTCTGAAGTGTTTCCTAGAGATGTGTTCCTTTACTAAGAAGCAATGACTTTTTATTTCTAATACGGACATCATTTCAGAATAAAAAATGGGATTCGAAATTCGCGCCCTCAATTGATAGGCCGAGTTTCAACCATAACGCAGCAGTGATGTTAATATATAGTGTACACTATATTTTAAAATCACATTTAAACTTTCAAATAACTTAGCAGCATTTGTTATTTTAAAATATAGTGTACACTATATTTTAAAATCACATTTAAACTTTCAAATAACTTAGCAGCATTTGTTATTTTAAAATATAGTGTACACTATATTTTAAAATCACATTATCCGAAAACACTATCGTACTGTTCTTGAAACTTACTTAACTTGCGAATGACCGTGAAAAAGTGCCCTATACATCACATTAATTTTTCTCTAGTGCTTAAATTTCAAAATATAATCCTCAAAGAGATTTAAGGCTTTACTGTTTCTGATTTCACAACATATTTTTCGCTCGGGCGTTCAAATATATCTTTACAAAAAAAAAATACCCATTTTGAAACCTATTCCTGCCCAACAACAGCAGTCTTAAGCGCTGTTATGTTCTGGTTTCAAGGGTGCGGGAATGAAAGAAACGTATACGAGACAACCCATTATATTTCTCAGGGGTCTTCGCACCCATGGCCGATCCCGGGATTCTAATCCTATCTGAAGTTCATTATAATGGAATTGAATACAGTTTTATGTATACGGTCAGCTAATCTATTATGTAAAGATAATCTGCCACCGCTCAAAGAGATTTTTTGTACAGACGAAATGGTATTGTCCGTAAAAAGGAAATTCTTAGAACTTATCACCTAATACTTCTCTCTCGGCCTACCCACTTTGCCACTGTCAGCGGACACGTTTGCAAATTCCGACGAGCGA
>MOOZ01000553.1:158849-176559 GCA_002930495.1 Cecropterus lyciades | reverse complement strand
CGTTGGAGACGTGCGAGTTTCTCCATCATTGTGTTCTGTTCTTCACAGTACACATCTACAATAATGCTCATCCTGTTTGGTAAGAAGCTGTGATGAATTACACCTGCGTTAGACCATAAAACAGTGACTATCACTTTTATAGGGGTAAGTTTTCGTTTAGGGCATTGTTTAGTTGCGTTTGATTCATTTCTCGGCACAAATAACAATGCTGTTCAGAATTCCTTCATTTGTATGCCTGTTGAGCAGTGCAAGGCACGTCTCAACGCGTACTTTGCGTTGGCAATCATTGAATTCATGGGGTACCCATTTGTCAAGCTATTTTACCTTGCCAATTTGACGCAAATGGACCAATATTGTTATGATGCTCACGTCGAAAGCTGTTGCTAATTCAGCCGTAGATTGAGTATCATCAGCTTCCACATCGCCTTTAATTCATCATTGTCGACCAAAGTTTTCGGACGACCACGTGGTTCATTTTTTAAGTCAAAATTTCCAGAACGGAAGCGGACAAACCAATAACGGGTGGTGCGTTAGATTGTAGTGTTCGTTCCGTAATCATCGTTGATGTTGCGTGCCGCTTGTTGCTGCTTTGTTGCCACGACGGTAATCATACTCCATAATTACTCGAATTTTTAACCTATCCATGTTGACGAACAATGTTCGAATGCGATGAAAACAAAACACTAACTATTAAACAAATAACGATTAGAAAAATGAATTCCATGTTTTTAAAATAAAAATAAATTGAAATTAGAATTATTAGCCAAAAAAAGAAAAAATTGTTTTGAAATGGCCAGTACGGCAGAACAACAATTTTATAGGTAAAGACCAAATATTTTGACCACTTTAAGTTTTGGCATTAAGTCCAACTGATGGTTAATGGTCACTACTGTCCAAGGACATCTGTAATTAACTTGATATAAAACGTTTTATCTGAAGTGAATCATAGATGCGTTGCTACTCGTTTACTCTCGAGAACTAAGATGGTTCTTGTATATGAAAATGAGCGGTAACCACACCCTTCTAGTAAACGCAAAATTTATTTCAAACCAACAATGCAAACAATTTTGTTTTGTTTCACCAACTACTTAATTATAATATAAACACGCACAGCGAAGCTCGCAGTAAAGCGTGGCAGGTTTTTAAAAACATATTTCGTAAATATGTTGCCCTTGCGGGTTCTAATAAAAAATCACTTTGTGGTAATATTACGGTTATATTCATATAACTACTAAACTTTTCTTAACTAATTGAAGTAGCAAACGAGTAATAGTGCACCCGATAGTAAGTGTATGTTAAAGGTGGTAGAACTCTTTGAGGTTTGACTCCGAAAGCATTACCGCCACACCTATTTCTGCCTAATAACAGCTGTGTTATGCACTGTTGAGTTCTGGTCTGAACGGTGTGGTAAGGGAGACATACTTTTCCGAGGCATTCCATCTTAGTCTATCTGTGGCTTAGTCATCTGTGGCTAACCTTAGATGAGACTTTGATCTTACCTAGGGTTGATTACAGATGTCCATGGGCGGCAGTAGCCACTTACCATCAGGTGGGCTGCATGCTCGTTTGCTACTTCCATATTATTAAAAAATAAAAACGTGGCCAACACTATCGTGGCAAAATTATCACCCAACATCACATAGAATAAGGGTTTTATCTGAAATTAATTGTACGCCACACACAGTTATCCACAACTTCCAAACAAAACGCATGAACTACTTCACGCCATTGATGGTGATACCTCTTCAGTAGAATTGTACTGGTTTTATCACCTTTCAAGTATTTATCATATTTCAATATATCACTGTGTAATTAGTAAACAAAATATATTACAGCGATATGAAAATTCTCGGATAGGAGCCAAATATGTAAATTAGCCAAAAAGTTGGGTACTAAAACAAACAACTTTACTCGTTAAATTTACAATGGTTTCATATACTGAATTGTTTTTCTATAATTGTTTCAGAATATATCCATACTGGTGGTGCTGTTGTACAGTTGGAGAATTGGTGTAAATGCGAAGAGATATAAGGAGCTAGATGATGTTTATTATGGTGAGTAGTGCTGTTTTGTTTCCTTCCTGGTAGAAGAGTCTTCGATTGTTCACCTCCGTACTAAACGAGTACATGCTGACCTTCGACTAGGTAAACCTGTAACCTGAAGACGTAATTTAAACAATTCAGGATCATTCAGAGTAGTGCAGGTTGGGACAGTCATTTGTCCAGTAATAGGCTATCAAAGGCTGAAACATTATTATTGAATCATTGTGATTTGAAACTCGATGAAACGAAAATGCGTTACGAAAGCTGTGTCCATCGCTACAACAAGATGGCATTTTAAGACTGTACCCCTTTCTAAATTACTTTAATTATTTTACTTCCTAGCTTGTATAAGAACTCAAGTTTGGTATATGCGAAATAAGATGTCCGAATATAAGCAGCCGTGAGTATTTACTTTATTACTAAGAAATATTTTATTATTTATTATTATTATTATGTAACTTCTGCCGTGTGTGATCTGCACACACACTTTTTTCAACGAGTTTCCTACAAGACATCGTCTGTACGCCATAAAACTACTTACTGTTCAACGGTTGCCTGAAAATGTTTGGATTATATCTCTCTTTATAACGAGACACAGCAACGCTGCTATTAAAATTCTGTATATAGGAATGGCGATAGTCCTTCGTATTACTCCTATTATAAACAAAAATGCTTCAATGTTACCTACCTTGGTAGAGATATATTCAAGTTCTGCTTAGAAATGTTTACGACGTCGAGTTTTCTATTCAAATAGAATGGATACGTTTCTCCTTAACATATTTATGTAGCCGCGTTTCCAGTTTATGTCCGACACCTGAGTTGGTGGTATAGTGTGAAATAGGGTTCCAACTATCTATCATTACGTTTTAATAATAAAAGTTTGATCATATTTTTACAACTATTTATTCCGGCTTATTTTGCTACGAAAGAAATAATAGATGAAAAAAGAAAGAACAACAATATTACCCAAATTCATTAATAAAGAAAATGGGAAACTTATGTATGGCTCTCTGCCTAGGTTTTCAAAGCGCGTTCATATCTTTTTTTGATTTAGGGTATTCTAATAATAATAATAATAAAATAGCCGTCAAGAGAATGCTGGCAGATGTTAAACATCGTGTTCGTACAAGTAATATGCATAAAAAACAACATTGCGAGAGGAACTAAATATATATAGATACTTAATAGTTCTGACAATGTATAACAGATAGCGCTATAATAAATACGGTGTGGCGATTGCGACACGAACGATTAGGTTTACGTGCGCCTATAGATGTATCACATCAATAAAACAGTTTCAAAGATGATGACTGTGAATATGATTTTATTTTTTAATTTTACAATTAAATTAACTAAAAGTAATCATTATATTTTAATATAATTGTATATTAATATTTATTTAGTTTTTGATTGTATGGTTGCTTGTACAATAACAAAACGAATATCGAGAATGGCAGAAGGTCTCAATAAACCGGAAAGAAATAAATTACTTTTATAGACTTAAATGTTTCGCCCAAGTTGAACATAAAGTAAAATATACAGTAAATGTATGTATAGATTTTAGAGTCTACTTATATAAATACCTCTCTTTGCTCATTCACCAAATTTGGTTCGTCCATCGTTTACAGTTTTTGACTTAACTTTTCCAAATTCACCCTTAGTCAGATTAAACTCTTTTATCATTTTTGAAGTTCGACATTATTGTTTATTACAAGATTTTTCAAATTTAAAAAGTGGCAACCCTGATCTTACTTCAAAACACGTTACTATCAAGCACTTTACGGTAGACGAAAAACTTACAACATTGTGTTTTTAGTGGTTTCCATCTCTCTGGGAGACGAAACTCGTCGTTCCAACTGTTTTATTGTTTTTGCAGACACCACGTGGTTTTAAATTTTTGACGTTAAATATTTAATTATTTTTGGATTACATGTATTCACGGTCCCTCTTTGTAATGTTTGTTTGGCATGGTCCTAAAATAAATTCAGATATTTATAGACTGGTGTTCAAAACAAAAAAAACCGTAGGTGGATTGTTCGTATCACAACATACACGATATTATATGTATATGTAATACATGTGGAGATTTTATTCATCTCTGTGATAATTTTTGAGGTTTTAAGTAATATATTTCAAATATTATTTGTTATAAAATTTTAACATATAGTCATATAGAGCATGCAGTCCATTTTATAGTAAGTTGCACGGCGGCTCGTGGTCACCTGTGATCAACCACGAACTGGATTGGTCTCGGCCCTCTAACACGTATTCCAAATTAGTCTTCTCGGGTAGTAATAGCTGTAGCAATCCTTAGGTAGGAGTTCAAGTTTTTGATGTGAAACATCGGTGCGGGTAAACCTGATTGTTTGCGTGGTGAGGCTTGCCGTGGCGACGTGTTCGCCACACCATACACAGCCACACCCTACACACTCTACATATGAAGTTTATATTGATTTTTTGTATTTAATAAAAATAAATTTGTAATAAATAAATGGTCATCATTTTCTGTAAAAAAATCCTCATATTTAATTTTTTCATTATGCTATATATTTAGTTCCTGTCTTGTATTTTATGCATATTACTTGTGCGAACACGGTGTTTCTCATCTGCCAGGCGTCCCATGAAGGCATTTTTTTTATTACATAGGAGTAGCAAACGAGCATGCAATCCACATTCATGCTAAGTGGACTCTGCCGCCCATGGACATCTTAGTCAATTTCATGTAGAACACGGGTTCTACCTGAAGCCTTTCATGGATGCGTTGCTTCCCCCGAGAATTAAGATAAACCGTAACGCTAAAACTGCTTCACGCTCGACGCTTCACAAATAGATGTAGCGATGGTACTTCTATGGTCAAACTACATTGGTTTTACCACTTGGTCAAGTTATTTGCAAGTTATAAGCATTGGAGACTGTTTGTTAGATAGGATTAAGTGGCTGCATTTGGAGTTCAATCACACTGCTTAAATTTACTTGATACTATAGGGAAGAGATTTGACGGTGGTGCCGTCTCAATAAATTGTGAAGATTTTACTACTTATCTCATAAATAATAAAGAAGTGGTTTATTTTACGTGAATTTATGGAATGAAAGTAAGATTAAAATCAAAAAATCTAAGATGTTAGCCTATTTCGTCAAATTTTTAAATCAAATTAACGCCTGTATATACTGTTAGGATTACGATGGTAATTGTACAAATATTGTCAACGTAATATTCGTTACTAAAAGACAATCAAACGTAGTTCTTAATTAGTACAAGGTTAGTTTTTCGAGATACCATTTTACTGAGTTGTCTAAGTGTACTTAAAACATCAGTAATTGGAGCTTCATTAAAAGTTAGTTATGCTCTATGCTTTGCAGTCTAAAGCATTTTTGGCAAATTTGTAATGTTGTTTATTGTCTGTCATCTGTCTATATATATCGATGTTATTCTGTATGTTATAACGCTACATACGCTACACACTCTTTATTATAGCAGTGTAAAAAGCTGCGGTTTAATGGGTGTGTTAGGAAAAAACACTTATAAGTGTCGTGTGCAATTCACGCACGGCAGAATCGATTAAGTAATCACTGCAGACCATATTCGGACATCTTATCTATACTAATATTATAAAGCTGAAGAGTTTGTTTGTTTGAACGCGCTAATCTCAGGAACCACTGGTCCGATTTGAAAAAATTTTTCGGTGTTAGATAGCCCATTTATCGAGGAAGGCTATAGGCTATATATTATCATGCTAAGACCAACAGGAGCGGAGCACCAATGAAGAATGTTTCAAAATCGGAGTTTTTTTTTTCTAATGAGATATAAAATTTCGGTTAATGTATGTCACGTTACATTACTTTTAAACGCAGGTGAAACCGCGAGCTCAGCTAGTTTCATATATAAAACCTGAGCTTTTATGTATATTTTACTTCGTAGATTGTAAAGCTACGAAGTAAAATCGATTGTAGTAAATAGATTGTAAAGCTACGAAGTAAAATCGTATATCAAAAAAAATAGTATCATATAGTTGTAGCGCCGACAAATTCGGAACTCATTTTTGTTTCATCGAGTTTCAAATCACAAGTTTTCTAAGGAAGTTTCACTTCAAATAATTTTGATTGTCTGTTAGAACAGCACGTATAAACTAACTAACTAGAATAGGAAACAGATAATAATATATTTTCACGCCACGATTTTGTGAATTTAAGATACAGGAAAAACATTTCAGGGAGATTTTTTTTTATCAGATCATGTGTAAGCAAACGAACATGCAGTCCGCCTGATGGTAAGTGGTTACTGCCGATCATCGACGTCAGTAAGCAACTTAATACAGAGGTTCTATCTGAATTCGATCACAGATGCGTGTTGCTTATGAGGATTTAGATAGTCGTCTAATATATAAGTGAGCCGGTGAGATCTGTTTACAATAATCACATGATGATACAATGACGACAGCGTGTCGTGGGAATATACTAAGCTCACCAAAAACCACGAAACGGCGTCGTGCCACTACTTGTAATAGTGTGTCAGCTGTAAAAAGTGAATCTTTATTGTATATCCACGACAAAAAGTCGTGATCATCACCCAGATGAATTTGTGGGCTAAAGCTAGTCCTTTGTATAATATAATAGCACGCGCAACGCGTATACACTTAAATAAATTTATGTGTGTAAATTAATCTTTGACTCTTAAATTAATTAATTGGGAAGGCATCTTGAGACCAATTTATATACTTCCACAGTTTCCACAATTTGTAAATGGTGGTGATTGATGACTATAATAGAGCTCAATTTATACGTATTTTAATTAGTTTGAATTAATTGAATTCATTTCAAATAGCTTTGCCTGTAATTAAAGTAATGAAATACGTACAACTCAGTCGTTTTTCAGCGAAGTTGTTTTTAAACGACTGCGTCAGAAGGAGTGTATTGTTTTTCTAGAGTATGTATGTATGGCCATGTCTTGGAATTCGCTACAGTCCAAATGGATCATGACATATGATATATCATTGGAATCATCTCAGTTTGCAGAGTAACGAGAATGGACGGCTTTTTATAATCTTGACAATATGGGTATTAAATGAATATAGTCATGAATAGAGGAATATCAAATGAAATACACATTAAAGACTTTTTACATAATATTTATTTAAGTAATCAACATACTAAAATCAAAATCGTCTTCTTAAAACTTACTTTTCTTTTTAAATTACTATTAATAATTATATTAAACCAGACTGTAACAGACTTTTGTTTATTATCTTATTTGTTTATTAGCTGACAATCAATGTCTTTTTTAATAATAAGAAAACAAAATATCACAATCACAAGTTATTAATTTTAAAGACAATAAAAATAAAATTTATGCTGCAGTAAATATCAAGTATTCGTACAAAACAAATAAAAATAGATCCTCCAAACAAATCAACAATAATAATTGAGCTTAACTTAACATTTTTAATTCTTTGGGAAAATAAATTTTAAATAATAGAAAAAATATATAGAGAAGCAACTATTTCAAATAAATTGGTCCACTTTTTTAGAATCTAATCTATTTCTTCTTTGGTTGCAAATTAAGGCTGCTTTAGATAATACTCGTTCTGTATCGGTTCAGTTCAGTTTTCTTGTATCGGGGATCTAAATTAGGGATTTGGCAGCAGTTTTGTTTGTTTCTAAGATACCGAGGCGTTTAGTAAGGTCAGAATGCAAAGAGATTTTCACCTATTTTTGTAGTGGGAGTATTTGTATAAGATTACGATTTTGGTTTAAAAAGTTTAAAAGTAATAATATTTTTTCTTATACTTATCATGTATTTTGATTTAAACAAGTAGATTAGATTTTTTTAAATATGGAAGTAGCAAACGAGCATGCGGTGCACCTGGTGGTAAGAGGACTATGCCGCAATGGATATCTGTTATCAACCCCAGGTAAGATCAGAGTCCTACCCGAGGTTAGCCACAGATGCGTTGCTACCCCTGAGGAGGTTCTTGGAGTGCCTCGAGTAAGTATTTCCCTTAGCACACACTTCAGATTAATGCATGACACTGCTTTTATTATGTAGAAGTAGGTGTGGCGGTGGTGCTTCCCGATTCGAACCACAAAGGGCTCTACCTAGTGAAATTCCATTTTATTTTATAAGTAACAGTTATAAGCTACTAACAGTAGCGTTTGTAATATGGTGTATATTAATATGGTCTAATTTTGGTTTTGCTTAAATAAATGTTTACTGCAGCGCCCCCTGGTGATTTGTCAGCATAACACATTTCCAAGAACATGCAGCGATAAAAATTTTACCAATATGTAAGTAGGGGTATTCAATAAACAAATGTTTACTGCAGCGCCCTCTGGTGAGTTTTTATCGTAACACATGTAGAAGAACATGCACCAATTAAACCAGAACCCAGCACCGAATATTGCATCCTAATTGGACCTACTAGTCCAATCAGGATTTGATATTGGGTTTGCACAAACAAATATTTACTGCAGCGCCCCCTGGTGAGTTTTTGTAGATATACACATATCTAAAGGATGCACCAATTAAACCCCAACGTATGACTTAAAACCGCATCATAATCGAACTTGTTTAGGAATAGTTTTGGAAAAAAATGGGAACATTGGTTCTTATTCTTCCACCCCAAACGCATATACCGTCTCCGTGCCGTCGCGGGTAAAAATAGAGTAGTGAAGTGGCAACAGAATCAACTCGATGCGACGAGTTGACTCGGTAACTCGAGTGAATAGAGACTCGAGTGATATTTTTTTTTCCAATCGAGTACGAGTTTGACCAATCCACTCGGATGACTCGAGTAAAAACAGGACTCGAGTCGCATCACTATATGTCATATGTTACAATCAATCCGTTTGGGGCTTAAGCGCTTGCCAAAGAAATGGACATAAACACAAATCGTTCTACAACTTTACGTTAATTACAAATAGTGCCATGTTAAATTATATGGCTTTATATACATATTTGTCCTCATAAAAAGTAACACTGTAAAGCCAACTAATTTGTATTTGACCCTCGGTAACAGATGGCCGCGCCAGATAGGGTTAGGCTATTTGTTAGTTTGTTTCAAACGTTATAACTAACGTAACCATTTTTTTGTTGATTCAAAACGGGACATCTCATAACCGATACTAAAAGATAATCCAAACGACAAACAATCTTTTCGATGAATGTCGGAGGAAATAAAAATCCTTCCAGGTGATTTACTTAAGACTTTTCACGACTCGGTTCATGACTTTTCAAATAATTCCCATAATTATCGCCATCATGGTTTCAGTAAACAAACAACAAACAATCAACAACTGAAAAACGGGATGGTCCCGTTCTAAACGACACGTGTGGTCACGTTAGTTACAACACAATAATAACTCGGAGTTATAATGTAATACAAGGTTATTATTCTCCACCTTTTATGTTTTACAACACGCCATTGTTGAAATTGTATTGCGTAATGGTGAGGATCTAATAAAATTTGCCTCGAAAAATTACCTTGCTGATCTCGACAAAGGGGCAGATTTGAAAATGGACTTATTGAAAATTGAATTACAATACTACATGACTTGTAAGTTTTGAATGGTAGTTATTACGCCCTTTTTTATTTAGTCTCACCTCGCTCTTTTTCATAGAAGCGCGTGGTGGATAGGTCAACATACCGGTCTGATATGCAGTGGCTGCTTCATTCACCGGTCAAACAGATATCTGAATGATGAATTTAGATTTCTTTTCTGGGTCTGCGTGTTTGTGTATTCATCTTTGTGTGTGTTCTAGGCATATACGATACAGGAGAAAATCCTAGTCTAAAGTAAAAGCCGTAATAAGCGTTAAGCTTATAGATAGGTCCATTACGATTTGAAGATTGTTAAAAACTAAAATCTTAATATATTGACGCATTTTTGTTGCATTTTTTCGTATTCTCTTTTAACAGAATATTTAAATGACATGATTTTTATTGAAATATTCGTGTGGCACACTGGCCATCATATTGGCTGTCATGCTTAGATTATCAGGTTCTATTCTCTCATATAAACATCTTAATGACGAGTTGTGATTTAAGATACATGAATATGTAAATGTATTAATATTATGTTGTTAAGGTACTGGTTTTCAACAGCGAATATTAAGTTATAAAGTTTGAAAACTGAATTATATAACGAGCTTGCACTGTTATTACTATTGTTTGTGATACCACACGTTCAAAATGAAGCACTGTCTAAAATTCCTTGTTGTAAAACAAAAATCGGAATACAGGTCACAACGACAGCTGCTTAAAGCTCTATAGGGTTTAAACAGTTTTATTTATTATATTTATTTGAACCCGTAATTAATACACTTATTTATTTTAATTTCTCTGAATTCTGGTAAAATGTTGCTTTTTTTGTTATTCATATTAATGAATGAACTGACATGAAAGATATTTTAAAATATGGATAAACATATGTTTATTACAGATAAGCTGTGCCCCGCGATTACAACCGCTTCTACATAAAAAAACACGAAATACTTTATTTAAAAAGTTTAAACATAATTATACGCAAGTTCTTAAAGCCTTGGTTTTAAAACCTTTCACCTAAATTAAAGGCCAAATCCTTAAGTTGGCAATATTGGTTGAAATAAAAAGTGCTTCATTTTAAGAGCCATATATATTATAGGGAAAGAGGCAATTACCGAGTAATGAATTCGATATAAAGGCCCATTGTTCACTCTGTTTAGATCATTATGCAAATTATCCCTACGTTCGGGGAGTAAGCGTGAATACTTATCTATGTGTAAGTACTCTCTTTTTTAGCACCTAAAGAGCTCTTCTTATGGATAATTAAGTGTGGGCTGTCCCGGAATTTAAATTTGGTATTTTGCACATAAGAATGAAGTAGGTTACATTGTAAAATATCTAAGTTAAAATTGTTTTATTTAAACACGCTTTTTACACACAGACAGACAGATATAGCAGTCAAACTTATAACTGCTCTCTTTTTGTGTCGAGGGTTAAAAATACATCATAAACATTAATACTAGACACTAGGATATTCTCCTGTATCGTGGGTACCATGAATACACAAAGACGAATACACGAACACCCAGATCCAAAACAGAAATCTAAACTCATCATTCAGATTTCTGTCTGGCCGGGGATCGTACCTGGGACCGACTGCGTGTCAGACCGGTATGGTGACCGTTCCGCCACGCGGGTAGTCAAATATATTATTTGTATTTGTGTACGAGTACACGTTTTAAGTTATCACCTTTTTAATATAACAGTGGGATCGGAAAAACGTTATATTGCCATAAAAACAGACCAGCAATAGATCAATAGAATAGCTCCTTCCATGAGGTCCAAAAGTATAGTTTAAGCTATAAGCAAATATCTTTCAAGCTAGTTTAATTATAGGAATATAACATTTGTTCGTTAATGTTGTGCGGAGGCGGAGGGCTCCCGCTTAACTAAGTCAGGAGCATTATTCGGTTGACTACTTATTAATTAACTAGAATTCCCGTCTAACTTTCTCCGATTTGATCCAATTTTTGTTGCAAAGCAAGTGGTAAATTGTTAAGCACGTGAACGTTATGATTATGCAGTTTCCCTGCTTTATTTCACCTAGGAAGGTTTTTAATATCTAAACATAGCTATAATACGAGTATATTGGTATTTACAATTGAAGTGTCTGTTTGTAATAGCAATCACATCAAAAACATCAATTACTAAAACTTTTGTGTTGTCTGTCTGTCTGTTTGTTCTAGGTAATCTCTGAAACCACTGGACCGATGTTGACGGGACTTTCACTGTTAGATAGGTGATCTCATAAGGCATAACTTAGGCTACTTCTATTTAAAAAAATGTAATTAGCGTTCCGCACAAAAAGTTAAAACCTAAGAAACCGCGCGCGCTCTACGCGCCCGCAGCCTATTATTATTATAAAAAGATCTTTGCTTTTGTTTCAAAATTAAGTATCAATATACACATATGCTCATTAATTTAATAAATAAATAAATCATAACTCATTAAATTAAATGTAACATTACTGAATAACTCAGTGAATCATTACTTTTTATTCCCTTTACGGATCACGAGTTAAACCAACTTAGATGTTTCCAAGAAAATGTATTTTGTAAGCCTCTTAAGTAAGAGTACAATTCTAAGAAATGAGTGACTTGTACCTTTATACAAAATCATCCCGAATTTATTTAAGGGTAAAAGAACTTCCGGGAATTTAAACGGTATGAACATTTTACCTACAATAATATACTTTCCACACAACTTTCGTTTAGCTATAACGCGCACCTGTTACTTCATTAATGTACTAATTATGTTCGAAGTGTAAAAATATAAAATAACAAAATTTTTAATTTTTACGTTACGTTAATCTTTGAAGAGTAGAAGTTACACTTGTATGCTGGTAACGAATGTAATAATTATAGAAGCTAAAACAAAATCTAACTGCTTAAAACGCTTTATTTTTTATTTTTATGAATTTATTTTAACGCATTATATGAGTTTTCATCAAAGTATTCGAATAAAAGTATTATAATATAGGTATAAATATTTATGACAGTCTACTTACTAGCTTTCACTTGATATCCATATTGTTATTTAAAAAAAAAATCTCTCCCTCCCCTTTTTCCAGTTCTCAGGCGCCATATTTAAAAAATATATAGCCTATGGCACTCTCACAACTAAGTCGATTCTAGTGATATCATATATGTTACAATCCGTCAAGCCGTTTGGGCTGTAGAGCGTGCCAAATAAATGGACATACATACATACATATGTTCAAAGTCATTACTCTTCTTCTAATGGAGTCGGGTAAAAAGTGAAAACAATCACTTGTACTACGTACTGTATAACGATCCGCGTGGTGGATCAGTCACCATACCGGTCTGACACGTTGTGGGTCCCGGTTTCGATCCCCGGCCAGACAGGTATCTGAATGATGAGTTTAGATTTCTGTTTTGGGTTCTGGGTGTTTGTATTCGTCTTTGTATGTCCATGGCACCCACGACACAAGAGAAAATCCTACTGTGGGGCTATGAGTGTAGAAAGCGTTTATTTATTATAACATACGGATTACTTACATACGTTTTTATTTTTCGGGAAAAAAAAAACGCTTTTTGCACTCGTAGCCCCACATTAGGATTTTCTCCTGTGTCGTGGGTGCCATGGACTGAATGGTTATAAATACAAAAAGTAAGCCTTTATATCCCATGGTACAGATATTTAAAAAAATATTAATAATACAGCACAAAAAACAACCTGAAATACAAACAAATAACACTTTCAACATCTTTGTCTTAAAGTTTAATCACGTCTTTTATTGTATCAGAAACATTTATATATTCAATGTGGTTACATAATTAAAACATTTCCTGGAAAACCTTTTGGCAAAGTTTGTTATGTAAAGAAACGTGCAAAAACATTCCGTGCTCCACAGGCTAACAAACAGCCATTGTTACTTTGTTAACGTCAAAATATGGGCTCATTATTCTAAAGTCCTAGCGGAAGCTCTTTTGAATTTCAATGGATAGTTTGAATAACAAATGGAATATGCTTCCCGTCGCTATCCAACCCTTTGTTGGCGATCATCCGTCGACGGGTGTTATAGGCAATCGATGATTTTCTTGTTAGCGACAAACACTTCCTTTGAAGTTTGTACAATATGTATACCTGTCTGTCTCTTTAAGAGAATGTGCATTTATTTATATTTAAAATTTACGTCTAATAATTTGCTGTTTCTTTTTTGTTAAGTATTTTAAATAATGACTCTAGAGAGTGAAATAAAATCCGTGGAATTTATTAAAAATTTAAATGTGACTCTATGGATAGAAGAAACATGGCATGATTTATTATAATTATATAAATATTTAGAGAACAGTCTGGTGAGAGCCTGGGTGAGAGACGTTAGACAGACGTGATATTTCCATATAAAATGTCCCATATATTTTATATAGCATATTTCTAGCATATTTAATATTAAGTTAATAAGTCATTTAAAAATACAAAATGATACAAAATACAGTTCAATTATGATATTTGACGTCAAACTGCAATTTTTTAATTGACAGATTCAGATAATTGCCTTTCAATACTTAGTATTATAAATAATAAGTAGGAAACTTTATTAAAATTTAATATATAAGGAGATATATAACTCCTTCAATTGCATTAATCATAATCCATATGATCTGAATGATAAAGAACCCTATTCCTTGTAAGTACACCGACACATTCAGTACAATATGGGACGTTAATCTCCAGAAAGTGGAATCGTGGCAACGCTAACTGCGAATAACGCTGTTTTCTAGACAGTATTTGGGATTTAGAGCTGGATGCTTCTCTTAAAAGGAAAATAGGTGCCATAAAAGTGGTGCTCAACGAAAACGTTGTGCTATTTCGTGGTAATGCTTTGAATTTTAACGAGAGACGCTACGTACTTGGTTGTAGAAGCTTAAGTTTTAAAATTTACGGTTATCGTTATTATTTTATCATTTACGGTTATTCCTTGCACTATAAATTGAGATAGTTCATATGATGTTTCAGACTACGCTCGTCGAATTTTTATCATTAACATTTCAAATTAAACTGGAGTTTAATTCTCAATTGATTTATACAAGAATATACAATTAAGTAATGCTTCATACGTATAGTACCGACGTAGAATTTGTACACGTCGGTACTATAGGTATTTTGTATTCATAGAAATATTTACAATAAATTAATAATTTGGTCTCCATGACGCTCCTTGTCAGAAAACACTTTATTATTATTTATACTATGTGTCCTATCCTATCAAACGTAGCAATCTTTCGCGCTCAATGTACGTTAAAAGTTGTCAGAAAAGCTAACAGACTGTCTAATAATAATAATGTAAACACTGACAGATTTACGACTTTATAAAAAAATGATTAAATATCCTTCAACAATTTAATGTTAATCCCACATCATACGAGACTGATGCAAACCACATTTAAACACAATAGCCAATAAAGATATGACATTTTGTAAACGTCGCTCCAAAATATTATCATGAGCTTAATATTCAAGCTCCCTCGGAAGCTCTTTTGCATTTCAATGCATATTTTGAATTACGTATGTATGTCACTGGAGTATCGTGCTATTCAGCTTTATTGCACTCATGAAAATTAATGGCACTGAAATTAAGCTTTAGGGCGTGAAAGAGCTGTAATTTTCGGTGTTGTTATTTACTTTTATTTCAGACTATGAATTAATAAATTCATTGTCCGAAAATTCTGTCTGAAAGTTCTGAATGGTAAGTGGTACATTTTAATGTATACTTACATTTTTTTTATAAAGATTACGAAAAAGATCAAAATATAGAAAGATCAAGATAGTCGATCAAGTGATGGTAGAGAGTGTGCAAATATTGACAGATTTTCAATAATTGATTATTATTAAAAATATGTTTTTATCCAAGTTTGCTAAAAAATTCTAGTTGCTTTTTTCGAAATTAGTTCACATAACGATAAAAGATATTACGAGAAATACATTTGATTTTTATCAAACTGAAGTAGCGAACGAGCATGCAATCCATGTAATGGCAAGTGGTTACTACGGCTCATGTACATCTCTAATCAACTTCATATAGAACAGAGGTTCTATCTGAAGTCAATCACAGATGCGTTCCTATACTGCTTCACGCTAGAAATAGGAGTGGCGGTGTACTTCCCCGCTCGAACTACACTGGTACTACCATATGGTAAACATTTTTAGTTAAAAAATGAAATGCTGATACATGCAGCCAAAAACTTTATCAGCGTAAATGAATAACCTAAATATTTATTTCGGAGGTTTTAATTATAATTTTAATCGCTCCTGCATGAATCGCTGACTGCATGAAATACTATGACTATACATTTATACCAAAAGCATTGCAACCATATATTAATTTCATTTAAATAATATATTTGCTCAGATAAAATGTCCAATAGAACCTTTTTATTATATTTATTCCTTGACAACAATCTAGAGAAATCCCAGGTGAGCCTGATAATGATAATAAAATAGCTTTAATTCAGACAACGAATCACGGCAAATCTTAGCGTTTATCTCAGAGTGGATTACCTCATCTTAAAATATTGGAATTGCTTTGTTAAAATGTAAATTCAATCAGATTTATGCGTATTTAAATGTTGAAATAAATTGTAAAGTCCACAAATAAGTATTTCAATTAAGTTATATTTAACTATGTTCGAACATTTGATAGGAATAACCGGATTACTTCAGAAATGTATACGATAGAAATTCCCTTGATTTCAAATGTAGCATATAATTATTATTGTGGAAATATTCATTTCGCATAAAACGAAATCTGAAGATCTTAGAACCTTCGATTTCGTGAGTCCAGTTTCGACCTCATAACATAAGTAATAAGCACTGCTATTTTCTTGCAAGAGGGGTGTGGTAAGGGAGTAATTTATACGTTCAAACTTAGTCTTTAGGAGTAAAACTTAGACTTTGATTCTGATAACAGTTGATTACATACGTCTATGGGCAGCGGTTGCCACTCACAATAAGTAGTGCTGCAATTCTCATTTACAACTTCTTAAATAAGAAAAATCTCCACCGCGCAAAAACGAGATTTTTCTTAATTCCGCAAGCGATTATATTTCCAGCGCCTTTTCTGGCGCTAAGTGGTATATTTAGTTTAAATTACATGTACAATGAATGAATAAATATAAATGAAACAATTCTCTTGTGAGTTAACTGTCGCTTTACGTTGAAGGCGGCCATTCATCTCGTGTTAGTGGAATTGCGGCAGTAAATATTGCTGTTTTCTAGATAGCATTTCAGATTTAAAGCGTAGTTGAAAGCAAAGTTGTAATATGTCTCCGGAGTGGTGCTTAGTGGGGATTGCTCGATTGTTCCACTTTTGTTGCTTTGTCAATGTAAATGGGAATAGTAAAACAAATACACGCCAATTTGATTTGAATGTTAGATTTTATACGTTTCATGTATCTAGCGCATTTGTCAAATAAGCTTCATAATATATTAAAATAAATGTTGCCTTTTCAAATAATTATGCTCTTAACTATAATTTTAAAGAAAGATTCTGCAAATAACCAGATTCATAAATGACGATGATTATTCCCTTCCCTTTGCCGTGGAAATTTAAACAATTTTCTTCTTACTAAATTACGAACATTGAAATAACTTAAAATGTTGTATAACTGTATATATCAACAATATACAAATAGTCTGGCAAATTTCTATATCTCACCAAGAGATGGCGCGACTAGCATTTTTGAATCACGCCATTGAAGTTTTCTCAATATCTCGTATATAAAAGCTTTGAGCTAGGACTATTACAGTACGGCCGCTTGTTACGTGTGATCACCTAGACTGGAGGAAGTTTTCTCTTTATTGGAGTAGAAATATTTATTTATTTATTTATTTATCATCCCAGCTATCATTACAACTTATACCAACTTATATATAACAAATCGGTAAAGATTCAAATCAAGATTTCATCCAAAATTACGCCATGTTTGTTTCCATCCCGTTCGTTCACTATGATGCGATTCAAGTCGACATTTTAGTATTCAACTTACTTTGAAGCAAGTTATAATTGATAACATAATCACCGTCGTAGGTAACATGCAGGTTCTAACACTGATTGCATTTTGGTGTAATCTCAACTACAACAACACGGTTTGACGTGGTGTAGAACAC
>MOOZ01000553.1:147568-158808 GCA_002930495.1 Cecropterus lyciades | reverse complement strand
TTAAAACGAACACGTAATTAGTTATCTCGTGAAACACATCGTTGAAAATAAAAGGGACATAATGCGAAATTTTCATTTTGTGGAAATAACAAAATTTCATTCGCATTTTGGGCGTTTCTTAATGTAGCCGGTTATTATGAGATGATATATGTTGTCCGTTTCTACCACAAAATCCAACTTTTCTTCGCTAGACGATAGTTTAAGTAATTAGTAGTTTTAATTATTTAACTGCATTAGACTCAATTTTGAGTCTGGTCCCTTCTGCTCCCAATACGCAACATATCAATATTTTTGGTACGTTCTTCGTAGATTTTGTAGGAAAATTCTTAGTAAATTCAGCAAGAAAACTCTTGGTTGATAAAATTGGCTTATGTAAATGTAACTTATCAAAATTGGAGTATTATTATTTATGCTTAGAAAAACATGTTTATACGCAAGATGAGTGTGTAGCCCCGTTTGTTTGCACTTTCCGTCGATACACGAATTTCTCTTGTTTAAATGTATCGCACGCTGAGGACGCAGTTTTATATATATATATATATATATGCTCATTCTTATTATGATATATATATATCATATATCATAATATCATAATAGGAATTGTGTGTTACGTAAAAGTAAATGTTAGAAAAGTATTCCTTTAAAGATTTAAATTTGTGAACGTCAAAACTACAACCGCCACTTTGAAAGGTGTTTATTCAATGGAATAAGAACTTAAGTAAAATTTGTTTAATGAAAGTCGTTTGGATGAACGATTTTTCATCAGAGAATTAGTTTTCTTCTTTACCGTGTCATAAAATAAAATAATGTTCCCAGTAGCCAAGCGTTGCTGGCGGAGAGACGGATATTTTAAATCTAATACCGAGCTGAGCTGGCACGTTCAATTAAATATCGTGATTGCATCAGATCGCATAGATATTTTGTGATTCAATAATATTTTCCTTACGTAATCTTAAGTTATTGTCTACACTAGCTTTCATTACAACAGATTTATTAAAAAGTATTATGGTATTATTTTCTAAAGGCTTATTTACATTGCAGTTATAGGCGTCGTTTATTTTGGTCGTCGTTCAAGGTATTGAATTTTATAATAATAAGAGAGCAAGAAACATACAAATTTAAATAACAATACAAAAGGCGGCCTTATCGCTAAACAGCGATTCCTTCCAGACAACGTTAAGGAGTTGAAGTTAACGATAAATATGAAAATAGGGGCAATAAATAAATTTTAAGAGTAGATTAACAATGAAGTTAAGGGATAAATTAATGATAGCAATGAATTAATAGGGGAAGGAGAAAGGACGGCATAAGATGAAAAGGGATAACACAGGGATAAAGACAGAGTTAGAACTGAAGGTAAAAGGATTTAACGAGATATTTTAATACATTTCTAGGCCATAGGAGATGTGAGTAGTAATTAGTTATGTAGTTCTTGCTTTAAGTTCTATTTTTTCGATAAAGTCAGCATATTAGCTACATTCCTTTAATATTTTGATGATATGGTTTGGATGAAGTATTATATTGATAGTATATTTTATTAAATATTTAATGCCATATTTTCAGATTCTAAGCCTTAACATTCGGGGCTACCGTGCACCAAATTATGTAACAACTTTATAGTCCAACGCTTTACAGCTGAAAGGGGATGTAAAAATATATTCGAAGAGCACATTTCGGCTAAGTGCTCTTCATGACTTCTGCTCCCTTCGACGTTTCCATTTGCATATGCTGGTTATTTATAGTTAGAACCAATTTATAGCTTTAAAGTTATATATAGGTAGGTAGCTTTTAAATTTAAAATATTTACATGTATTATTTGACGAAGCGTGATCACCATGCCGGTCTGACACGATATCTGAATGACGAATTTGAATTTATGTTCTGGGTCTGGGTGTTTGTGTATTCGTCTTATGTGTGTGTCCGTAGCCACCACGACACAGGAGAAAATTGTGTTGTAAGGCTGACTTGTCGAAATTATTTTAGCTTTGTGGATCTATTTCACGATGTGTGAATAAAGGTTTTTGACGGATTATTTATTTAACGGTTATTTTAGCTGTAGGCTTTCCTAAGAATTTACTTGTAAGTCTATAAAAGAAAATGGTTTATGGCCTAAATTTTGATTACGCTGCCAATAGTGAGACATTAATGGGTTGACGACGACCTCTGAATTATTTTTTATAAAATGTCCTTACCCCGTTTGACATTCCTTCACAATGCCGCCTCTGACTCGTAATGAAAATTCTTCTCTTTCCAATATCAACAAGTATGCTAGCATGCTTTTAATTCCTGAATATTCCAAACATTAAAAAGCTTTTGTTATTTAACACGCATTTCTAGATATCATCTCCGTGTATACCAAGTTTCATTTTTAAAGAAAGAAAGCTATATTATATGATATATATTCCGAAAGGAAATTTATTGATAAGTTAAAATCAGGTATAAATATTGTATTTTAAGATAAAATGTTCTTCTTGTATAGGTTGGTGTAAAATTCTAGAAAAATAACACATTTTTCAACTTCAATGAGAGATTTAACAGTTAGCTACGCTAGACTATATTTTGAATTTTACTTTAATTTATACACTAGATATCTATCTGAAACTTATATAAAAATCAGCTGTGATTACTTGCGGTTCTGAAATTATGATTTTTTCTGTACTAGTATGTCCTGAATTACGTTATCGTGAAAATATCTTTGATAAAGATTTCTGTTGTTGTGGTGATTTGTGTTTTTTTTTAATATATGGATCTAGATAAAGTTTTGCACTTGTAATGAGAAGTATGACAATATAGATAAGAATGGTAACATAATAATTATTCCTATTTAAGGCTTGGTTCAAAAAGTTTATTTTATTGAGCCTGTTTAAATAATATTTTTTTAACAAAAAATAGAGATCGACTTCTATACCACAAAAAAGTAGAGAATAATTTAAGTATATGTTGTATTAGTACATACACAGTACATGTACATAGTACATAATTCTGAAGTCGGCGCTCATATACTCGTGGAGCGTAAGATTCGTTGTCGTGTTCTAGTGAAATATGTTGAGCGCCGATTTTGGAATTATGTACATGTACTTTTTATTGTGTATGTATTAACCCAACATATACTTCAATTATATTCTACTTTTTTGTGGCATAGAAGTCGGCTTTTTTGTTAAAAAAATATTATTTAAACAGGCGCAATAAAATAAATTTTTAACACCCATAGATAGGATTATTTTTCTACCGTGGGTGCTATAGACACATACTTGGCCCGGAACGGTAATTAAAATTCATCATTTACATTTCTGTCCGGCCGGGGATTGAACCTGGAACTCACTACGTGTCGGACTGATGACGTGACCCCTCTGCCATTCGGATGGAAAAGAAGTTTTATTGGAAATTTGCAGCAGCAAAAATGTCTGTAATTTGCGTTTTAATGATATAAAACACAGCGTCTGTTAACATTGCGTTATAAAGTAGAAATAGGTTCCTATGAGGCGTAGCACGTAGGTTTCTACTACATTTAAAATTAATTTGTTTTATATATGTATGCATGAGTATCTCTATTTTAAAGGACATTGAACTCAAGTTAATGGCTCTCTAAGTAATGACAGTTGTTTAAGTACAATCGGGGTTGTGGTTTAGATGTTAATTTGAAGTAGTAGGTATTTCCCAAGACAACAGATTTGTTAATTAACAGACTGTCTGGCCACAATACCTACTTATTAAGTAAACGAATTTGCTGAATATGCTACTCTTGATTGTGGTTTGGGTTTGATGGAATAACAATGGCATTGTTCGTCGGTGAAGATTTGTTTGCAAGGTTCTTGCGATCCGATGGGAGGTTTGGGTTGCCGGCTTGCTTTTTTACCTGGCGACCCTTCTTAGTTCTCGGGAGTAGCAAAGTATTTGACGGTGAATTCAAATATTACAGAATCCCTGTTCTATAACATATAAAGGTGCTTGGAAATGTCCATGGGCGGCGGTGACCACTTACCATCAGGTAAACTGTATGCTCGTTTTGACTTGTACAAAGAATGGTATTGTAATGTTAGCTATTAAATTTTCGATGTTTAGGACTAAGCAGCACATGCGTAGGCGGAGTGATACTGTAAAGATTTTAGGTTTGATGCTTATTGGGCGCCAAAGATTGTGTCGTCACAGGGTTTTCATTATTTATAAAAAAAGTGTGTATCAGCTCCGACACACGACTGGAGTTTACTCCTTAAGTACGATTGTTTTAACAGGCGCAATAAAATAACATTTAAATTTAAATAAGTTTCAATTGTTGTAAACAGCGCCATCAATGCGACTGACGAAAAAACTTGAAGCAAGTTTCGATTGTTCTAAACAGCGCCATCAAGAACAGATGAAAAAGATAAGGGTTGACCAAAAACGTAACGAGGTCATTCGATCACTAGATTTTACTCCTCATATTTTTCTCATACCGGGCGCATTATATGAAAATCGACTCTTAAGATTAGTAAACTCAAACAAAAAATAGGCTTTTTGAAGCGTAACATTATTATTCAAAGTGTTAGAACGTATATGGTTCTTACCGGGAGGTGGACACTGCCACACCTCTTTCTATAGTGGAACTGTCCCTGCGTTTCGGTTGAAGGGTCTAGCTGGCTGCTCACTTTCATGTGTGGCGACCGTCTGAGTCCTCGAGAGTAGTAACGCACCTGTGATTATTTCAGATAGAATTATTGTGCTGTATGAAGCTGGTTGCACATGTCCATGGACGACAGTCACCACATACCACCAGCTGTATTACATGCTCGTTTGCTAATTCATTATTATAAAATAAATATGTTTATTGATTTCCTTAATACTTGTGGTTATATAAAATAGCTCCGAAGACGTCACTGCATATGTCTTGGTACATTTAATTATATTTTTTACGTATTTTTCATAGAATACGTTCAAAACATTAATGAATGTAGAAGTGATCGTAGTATTTTTTGATAAAGTCTTCTCATAGGAATTATTCTTAAAGTTTACAGATTACATTTGTTGTAACACGGACTGTTTTGTGAATATTTTGTGCTCTTTGTAGCATAACAAACAAATGTCTCATTGTTAAGTGAAGGCACTGAAGTGTTAAAAGTTTAAATAAATAATGTTCAAATAAATATTTAAATGTTAAACGCAACGCCGTCTTAAAGTGACCCAATATTGTTTTGTCTACATAAATAAATTATAATATTATAAAAATTACAAACCTGACTGATAAGAGAGAATCAAGTAGGTACTTTTACAACGAGCTGTTGTCAAACGTACGTACGTCAGTTGTCAAACGAGGTGGTGTCAAACGTACTTTTGGCGTTTTTTCAATAATTTTTATTTGTCCGCGTATACACATATATCTCGATACACACACATGTACATACATATCTAGCGTCTTCTGTTTAAAAGTTTAACCGACACGTCAAACATTATATTAGGCCAGTCTAATAAAAAAGTGTCAAAACGGCTTTTTTCAATTTTGAATTGATTTAGCGAGGAAACTCCTGTATTTTCGACGGAAACTCTGTTGCTAAATTGGCTTGTCTTGTCCCTCCGTGGCCTCTCCATTGTTGATGAAAAATTTGGATCTGAGGTTGATGGAAAATAATAAATCTCTTCGGCCTTGTCAGCGCACGCAGCCAGATTGGGGGCTCGTAATACTTTATTATAAACTCCCGGGAACCGTGTAGAGTCTTAAAAACGTGGTTTATTAAAATTACGACCAAATTGGATTCGCTTTATTTAATAATACACGAAAGTTACAAAATCGAACTTTATCCTCAATGAACAAGGGAGACATGTATTTTGTTTTGAGGGTTTCTGTTAACAGAAATAGATTTTTTGTATAGAGATAAAGATATCTATTCTATTATATTAAGTTTAATTTAATCTTATGAAATCACTAACCAGTTATGTATAAAATAAGTTCAGCTTTATGCAGTAACAGGTGACTATAGGTGGTTTAAAATTTGACCTCGTAATCTGAGGGTTTGAGGTTCAAATACCTGGCACTCATCATTGATATTTCGTACATAATAGAATTATTATCTGTTATCGCTTTTGGGAGTAAAGTTTCACGCCAGTGGGTTCTTTTAAGAATAACGATGAGTAACAAAACTTGTTAAAAAGTAAGTGGCGAGATGGAAAAACTTGATAAATTAAATCAACCCCACGCTACTATAGGCACGTAATCGATTCTGAAGTGAGCAAACAAATCGGGAATCGATCACACCGACTGCTTCGGGGTATTTGCTTCGATCTTACACAATGTATCCGATCGGATCGCTTCCTCATTGTTAATCGATTTTGAATTTTATCACGAACTCTATTTATATGCTGTCGTGGATTCGATGTAAGTCGAAATCTAACTCTGCGAGTAAAATTTAAACGAAAAACGAAACTTAAATAAATTTATTTCAAGTGTGCCAAGGATTATAAACTATACCTACTGCAAAAATAAAGGGACGAATTAGGAAAGTTGATAAAGCCATTTGCAGCAAATAAATGTTTATGATCGATCACAATGCTGCGAACCTTATTTGTCTATTGTGGACTAATGGAGTGTGGTAGTATCGTTTATTAGTAATTTTATTTTACTACTTGCGCCCCAGGGCTATACTCGCGTTCCAAAATATAACTGCATTTTTAATTGTAATAAGTTTTTATAGCGTAAATGAGAATTCTAATACAATAAAGGCATTACCTCAATATATGTACAATAATTTATTTTTACATAATTGAAATTTAATTCAATACTTTTGGTTGATGCGATGATACATATACAATAATTCTAAAAAATTTAGAAAATTATTTATTGTGGCATGTACAGACGCACTTTTATTATATGTTTGGATGATTATGGTATTAACAGACTATACATGATTCAATTTTGACAAAATAAATGTACTTATTCAAACAACATTTAAGTCTACAAATAAAACCAGGTAATTGCTAACTACAAGATATAATTACGCGAACAAGCACCAATTTTTAATACCTTAGCATTTTGATTGAATTAGTTTTTTGGCCAATACTGCCTTTAGCCATTTGTCCCATGATTAAACCGGCAGAGTTGATTAAATGTGTTGGTCTCGTCGAATACGCAAAATGATGTTGCCTCGCTCTGTGTGATCGCGATGTGTAATTACGAAGGGGTCACATTGATGTCTTTGATTTAATTACTATCAAAAATACAAATGTGGTTTGAATATATTTCAACCCCACCTAAATCACTATTTGTGATGAGACGCTTTTTTGTTAATTGTTGTGTTAAATTTCTAATAAAATTAAAACAATACAAGAAATATGATTCAATATAATATGAATTTTCTCTACAATTTGTACTTGACACTTGTAGATATATCAATATCTACAAGTGTCAAGTACAAATTGTATATCAATCTTCATTAAGAACTATCAATTTGCCTAAAACATTGATGAAGCACATTAATGTCCACAATTTTATCTAAAGTTTGCAAAATTTACATTTGTGAATTTTAATTATGTATTAATTTTGAATTGATTGAACTTCACCAAACTAAATTGTATTATACATTGAAATTTCTTATAAAAGTGACAATTTAGGTGCATATCTGAGTATGTCTTATTATATCGGAAATAAATAATCTTTAAACTGAAAATTTTCATTTTAATTTAGATAATCTACAGAATGAATAACACGTTTTTTTTAATTAATATGAAATAATGTGAGTAGCATACGAGCGTGTAGTTCACCTTATGGCAAATGGGCACTGCCGCCCATGGATATCAACCACAAATAAGTTCAGAGTTTTATTTCAGGTTAGCCACAGATGTGTTGCTATCTCTGAGGATTAAGTTGGAACGCCTCGAATAAGTACATGTCCCTTACAATACCTTTCAGACCAGAACACAACAGCGCATAATACTGCTAGTATTAGGCAGGAATAGGTGTGGCGGTGGTGATTTCGGAGCCAAACCACAAATATATATCCTTCACCATGAACAATTATCGCATATTTAATACAAGAAGCGAGTGAAAATGGATTCATTCCTATTTATCCAATGTCTGCAGGCTATTTCGCCCACAGTCAAACCCAATTCGGTTTAATTAGAAAATGTGCCGGTCGGCCCGAGTAACCAAATGATGTCGACGTATTGACTCGCTTAGTTTATTGATTGGACAATGTATGCAACGTACCTCATATGTACCATACACGGCATGGTAATACAGCTTTATAGATGCTTTATACATAGTAGCAGGAAACAAGCGTGGTGTTCACTTGATGGTAAGTGGCGTACTGCCCACGGATATATGTAATCAACCCCAAGTAAGATTAGACTTTGATCTAAGGTTGGCCACAGTCGCTTTACTTTACTATTCTTAAGGACTAAGTCCAACTTATTCCTCGGATAAATATATCTCTTTTACCATTAAAAACCAGTATACATCAGCGCATAAAAATGCTATTATTAGTTAGAAATGTGTGGCAGTGATGCCGCCGGAATTGAACCACAGAAGAAAATATCCGAAACGCCCAGTAACCCCTTTCACTAATACCAAGCATGAGAAGGTCGCAGTGGGGTACACTCCAGGCCTCTCTCAGTTGTAGGAAGAGGTTGTGCCTTTTTGTGTATCGAGGGGGAAACCTTTAAAACGTACCCGACGCCGTGGGGCGACGCCCGGTTATGAGGGATTATTACCACACCTAAGGGTGGCCGTCCTCGGCTCTGCGAAGAGGACTCTGAGAACTTCAATGGAATACAACCGGAGGCTCCTTTGCTCCATCGGGCTCCACTCAGATGAGCCGCTGGGCCCACCGCACCGTCTGGTCTTTACGACAGTATGCGACCACTCATACCGCCGTCCTTCCCGGGGTCGCCTGTCTGAACTCTTGCCGCCTGCAACCCCGGAGGCTCCTTTTATTCGCTTCTTACGACAGGCAGGGGATACTGTAGCCCTATTCTAATCCCGGAACTACGAAGAGGCTTGTGCTTAGAAGTGGGATGAAAAAAAGATTAAAACGCAAATAGCTGATGGAGTGAAATGTCTTTATTTTGTAAAGACTTAGGCGCTGACAAATTGACAGGTACAATATGTTTTTTGACACGATCACTGGATTGGACGGTAGATAAATATTGAATGAAACAGTGCATTAAATGTATTCAACAGGTTATTGATCTATGTAAAACCACTATAAAAGCGTGATTTTAGCAAATCTATCAACAAATCCCTACCTAGAACAGGATTGAAGAAGTCTGACGACTACATATGTGCCTTTATTATCCGTCATTTACCAGCATAATACTTTAATAGTACTAAATAGTCACGATCTTTTTAACAATACCTTTTAGTCACCGTTTATTTGAGTCTATGTACAATTAAGTTCATTAATAAACACCGACGTTGTTTGTCTACTAAGTTTTTGCACGAACTCAGAAACTAGACTAAAAGTTGAATACGGTTAGCCAACCAATTAACTGACACGCGAACTTATCATATGAAAGTTTGCGAGGTATATAAATAAATTAAGTGAAACGATAGAACTTATGAGACTTGCTTATATAATTACTAGTAGCCAGAACTTGTACACGAAATTGTTTAAATTTTCCTTCCTATTTTTTTTTCTAATTTATTAGTCGACAAAAAAGGAGGAGGTTCTCAATTCGACTGTTTTTTTTTGTTATCTCCTAATTTTCAACTAGTCGAACCAGTTTAGACAATTCTTTTTTTTTCAATAATGATTATGAAACTGAATTATGATAATGTTATATGACTTTGAAGAGCTCCCAAAGTAAGCGCAAAGTTTTATGATGTATTAATCTTTCGCTTTAGGTGATTTAGGTTGTGTTATTAGGATGTTTTCGTATTTTAGGTTAAATGATAAACATATCCAATGTAACGTTAATTCCAGCTTCTAAAATATGAATAAATTACCGGAAATAATAACAATAATAATATTGTACAATGCGCCTATCTTACGTAAGGGTCACAATATCGCTAACGAATTATTATATCGTATGTGGTATTTGTTTTGCAAGATACATTATTTTACCGCATGATCACATTATTCGTCGAGAACCAAGTTTTAGTGCACTCAGTTTTAAGTAGGTATTTTAGTAATAATTTAGTAATTTTAACGAACGGCGTGGCAAAGCGGTTACGGTACAATCCCCGGGCGTGGCAGAAATAGGTGTGTCTATGGTGCTCTCGGAGTCGAGCTACAAAGAGTTCTACCACCTTCAAAAGGCTTCATTTCGTATGAATATGATGAACGTTATAATTGTTATTTTAAAAGGGTACTAAAATCGGTATCAAAAGTAAGTACTATGGGGATGTGGTGCTGACGTGTGAGAAGCGTGAAGCGCGTGTGCAGGAAAGGGTAAAAGTCACAATGATTCACAAGTCCACTTAAAACGAGAGTATATTGCACAATCTCAAATTAATAACTTAAATAAATAAATAAACTAACTTAATCCATGAAATGCAATGACACTAAGAATAAAAGCTAAACAATTATCCACACTTAAATTTACCAAAGGAGGGAGAGAGAGAAACGATAGTAAGCGTCCTAGGCTCTGAACTTAAACAGTAATAACAATCTTGGACCTAGAATCACAAGCGATAGTCTATATAGTTCGTAAGCACAGAAAGCGGGCACAAAAGCGAATACTACGCGGAGATCGTAGTGAGTAGCCAGGCGTAAGGGATACAGCGCGGGACGTGCGATGGCCGACTGCCGAGCGGATCTGGCTGCCGCGGTGAGAGGGGGCGGGGGCGGCCGCCGGCGCGATGCGCGCGCGCTGACAATAGAAGCTACGGCCGGCCGCTCAGCGACACTCCAACAAACGTGTGTCCCGGGTTCGATTTCGGGGTGTAGTGTTGAAGTGTATGTGCGTGTACAATGTGTCGCTGTCCTTTTGCATGTTATGTATGTGTTTGTAAATAAATATTATTAAATTACATAACATTATGTTTATAGGTGTAATATATAAATAAATTACATACACGTAAAATATGAAATATGGGTGAAGTGCCACAGTACTAAATATTAATGCTATGAATGGTTTACTAATTTGATTTTTTGTTTGTTTCAGGTGTACAAATAGCATATTTCGCGATAATAGGAACACAGATGTTCATGATCGTACTAAGCATATTTCTTTTCTATGGAATTTATAAAGTGAGTATTTATAAATAAATCATTGTCATTTAGTGTTAGACCAACATTTGTATCTGATTTTTGATGTTGACACTATGTAATAGA
>MOOZ01000553.1:115201-127861 GCA_002930495.1 Cecropterus lyciades | reverse complement strand
TATGTTGACGTCTTTATTATATACATTCGAGGGTGGTAGAACTCTTTCTGGTTCGACTCCGGATGCACCACCGCCGTGCCTACTTCTAATAACAGCAGTTTAAGCGCTGGTATGTTTCGTCTGTAGGGTGCGGCAAGAAATCTTTCTTGTATATCTACACGGGTACGTAAATACACTTAATTTATAACTTGTACTATGATTGGAGGTTAGTGTACACGAAAATAAGAAAGACTTGGTACACGCGAACTAAATTAAAATAAAGCAATATTTCTTACTTACAATATATAATTATTTCTTATCAAACATGTATACACGTGCATATTTATGAGAAAATGAAATATTACAACATGACCTATTGGAGTAGAATTAAGCTAAAGCAAATGGAAATTATTAATTGAGAGCATGCAATGTTGGAGTGAACGGAATATTACCGCTTCATTTAGGCAAACAGTATGCTAGACTACGATTGCTATGAATATTAACTGTGACTATAATAGCAAATAACAATTCAGCTAAGTAATAATAATGTTCTTAATATATCTTCACGTAATATAACGCTTTTTACACTCATAGCCCCACACATTTTCTCCTGTGTCGTGGATACCATGGACAAACAAAGACGGATACACAATCACCCAGACCCAGAACAGAAATCTGAATTTATTATTCAGACGTCTGCGTGTCAGACACGTGCGCGTGACACTGCAGTATAGATATAATAGATACAAAATTACGAGCAATGAAAACTATCGTTCCCAGTGAAGCGAGCGCTAGGCTCCACGCCATTTCGGAGTTATCGAACCGTCAAGTAGGTACGGTGAACGAATTTACTTTCTCGAAGATTAATGTATTGATGCCGGCACATTTCTCTAAAGACACAACTTAATCCAGTTTGCTGCAGGCCTCTACATTGTTTTTTGTATTTTACTGTTTGGCACGTATCTCTCCCCAAACCTGAGGATGATATGGAGCATACATCACTTAGCTGCTCCAATGTGTAGTTTGACCGATAAAACTGTACCAACAAGAAACGTCTCCGCGCCTAGCAGAGCCTGGCCCTACGGACCATCGTGGGGGCGGGCCGCTATGTTCGGAACGACATGATAGAGCGTGACCTCAGGTCTTTGGATGCTTTTGTAGGCCGGTTAGCGCGCCGTATGTACGAGCGCGCTGACAACGGCCCGTACGCACATATACGAGTTATCGCGCCACTACACGCTCGTCCGCCCGACAGGCACCCGCTCCCTCGTAAACTCAGAGGACAGAAATCCTCCGACGACCTGGAGCAGTAAATGGAGATGAACCCACTGAGATAATTGCCCGGGAAAGAGAGGTCTGTAGAACCTGCTCCATGCGGCGACGTCATCGCCGCGGCATAGGATGTTAAATCATTAGCATTAGCATAAAATTGTGTGGTTAGATATAACTTCAGCTCTACGTGCTCTAATGCTGTAAGTTAATAGTGTAAATGAAACATTTTTAAAAGATGTCTTATGGAGTAGCATGAAAGAGCCAGTTTACGATACCGAACAAAAAAATATACTTTGAGTTAAAGAAATTATGTTTTTATTTTCTTAAATTATCATTTATTTATTAATGTATGAAATTTCATATGAAAAAACCTTAAAACTAATATAAAAATTAACAAAATACACATTTTTTTAAATGTGTATTTCGGCTCTTTCATAACATTTCGGTATTGTAAGAGCCACTCAAAGTTATGAAAGAGCCAGTCTGTATTATAAAGTATAATTGTAGAAATTTTGTTAAGTTTTAGATATATTCTGTTAAATAAAAATAAGTATAAATATTTTGCACTGAAACCAATCTTCATTCTTCTTCATCTTCCCTTTATATGAGATTTCTTCAAAATTGTCAAGCAAAAGTATTATAGCATAAATTTTTTGAATGGTCTATTTACTAGCTTTCATTTCATATCCATATTGCCGTGATAATAAAATATCATCGATCTCCCCCCATCTGACACTATTTGCAGGCGCCATTTTAAAAATTATATAGCCTATGTCACTTTTCAAACATCGACCAGTCCAATGATATGTCACACGTCACAATCTGATAAGCCGTTTGAGCTGTAGTGCGTGCTGAAGAAATGGACATTCATACAAACAAACATACATACGTATATACGTTCGAAAAACATTGCTTTCCTTCTGATGCAGTCGGGTAAAAATAGATAGTTATGATAAAGCCGGTTATAAAAGAGCCAGCTCTTTCAAGGCCCATTCTACCAGCTCTTTCATAACTTATTCCTAGAAGAAATATAAACTAAAAAATGATAATAATGGCAAAACTTTTGCGCCCCATTTTTTTCGCAGCTGCAAGGCCAAATATATGCAGAAACGTAATCCACAATCCATATGCTTATATATGTTTACAGTAAAATTAAAAAAAAAACATCTTAAATGAAGCAAAAAACTTACTTTTGAATGCCAATAACTTTGACTCGATGTACCGATGCCGTCGGCGAACTGTTAAATGTTTGTGGGAGACGGGATATCATTGTTGCCACTTAAAAAAAATACCCCAAACAAATCCTTTCTTAAACTACCGAAATAATGCAAGTGGCTTTTTCAAAACCTGGCTCTTTCATGCCACTTCTCCCCTATAGAATTTACATTGAATAAAAAATTTTAATTTTATTTTTGATGGATAGAAGGGTTAAAGCTACCCCGTATCGGATATCGGTATCATCTCAATTTTGGCATAAATTTACATTAATGAATAAAAAAACCGTTATAAAATAAAACATATTTAATTCGTCTTGCTACTTCTTATATTCTTAATTAGTAAATTGCACACGAGCGAGGCAGGGGCGTGTCAGAAGTAATAAATAAATATAATTAAACTAATATATTTAAGGGCACGTGATCAAAGTAACTGAAAAGCCAAAGTAGGTAGCGTGTAGTGTTTTTAGACATGCAACTATAAATAATGAACAGAAAGCAATTTAGGAAACTATTATTCTTGAATAATTGTCTGAATTCGGAGTGTAAAATTAACATTTTTAAGTGAACTTCTTAATGTATTGTTTGGCTGGAATTTTAAATTTATGCTCTTAAAATTGCCAACAAGGTACCTCGTGACTTTAAGTTTAAAGTTTTTGGCACTCGTGTGCAAAACATCGGAATAATCTCAATGTTTGACATCGAGGAACTGCATGCAGGAGTTTATTACAGATTTCTGTTTCATACATAAGAGAAAACTGCAATAAGCTCCTGACTGTGAAATAAACGATGAAAAACGATAAACGCTTTCTATACTCATAGTCCCACACTACGATTTTCTCTGTGTCTTGGGTGCCATGGACACACACAAAGACGAATACACAAACACCCAGATCCAGAACAGAAAGTGACGACCTCATTTTATATGATTTATACTTGGGGTCTTTATACGTGGGGTCCCATTTTAATTTGGTTAAATTTTGACAAAGTCATCTATAAGAAAACCACATAAGTCTTAAATTTGCATTTAGTGTGTGCGTGACAAATAGACGAATAACTCCGCTTCTACCGGTCCGATTCCCATATAACTTGAAATAAACATTAGGTATGTAAGATGAAATAATATAAGGAAAAGTGTGATCTTCTATTCTTCCTACTAATCCTGATGATGTAGGGGTACTCCAAAGAAGTTAGCTATTTCTTCAATAAAAATAAAAATAAAATAATTTAAATATATGTTGGTTGGTATTATTTTTATTTTAATTTTTGTGGTATAGAAGACAGTTTCTATTTTTTTGTATTCTTTTTTATAAATACATTTATATTTCTGTATAGTTAATATAAGTGTGAAAACGGAATATACCCTTTCCTTTCACCCTATAAGATTCTAAACTCATCATTCAGACGTCTGTCTGGCCGGGGATCGAACCTGGAACCCACTGCATGTCAGACCGGTATAATAACCGCTCCGCCACGCGGTTATTCGAAATGAGGTTAAACAATATCGTATTCCCACGAGTGAGGTTAGTGTATTGCAGCGAATTGATTTTAGTTGCCGTCTTATTTTCATACGAGTAGCAAAGCATCTTTGATTGACTCCAGATAGAACCTCTGTTACAAAACAGGTTGCTTACAAATGTCCATGGGCGGCAGTGGCTACTGATCATCAGGTAGGCTTCATGCTCGTTTGCTACTTCAGTCTTATAAAAAAAAATAAGTTTATACTGAACAAACATGAAAGAACTCTTCTACTCTTTGATTCGTTAGCTATAATTGGCAACTTTTGCAAGATGGTATAATGAGTATGTTCTGATCGGAGGTACCGTTGCCATTATTAGTACATTTATTTGTATTTTGTAGCGAGATACGAATACAATATCTTTTAGTTTACAGTTTCTCCCAAAGCAGTATTTTCTAAAGTATTCGAACGCAGTATCCACCCTGTAATTATAGACTTGGACTCAGTTTTAAGTTTAAGTTACATGTATAATGTAGAGACCATTTATATTATAATTCGGAACAATAACGCATTCTACACTCATACCTTCATGCTAGGTTCTTCTGTGTCGTGTAAATATCCACCCCCTGAATAGATATATAAATGCATCAGATTTCTGTCTGGCTGGGGATCGTATCCAGAACAAGAAGCCATTGCGTGTCAGATCGGTATGGTGATCACTCCACCATGCGGGTCGTCCATTTCATATCTATTTGCTTATTTTACTTACTGTACAAATATTTATTAGTAAAATATATTTTTCATCGTTTTTCGTCAATTTCATTAGATTCTCAACTCAAATTTGAGTAAAGATTTTCATTAAGTAAATTTAATGGAAATCTTTAGTTCATTGTATTAAAAAAAGTATATCTACTAATGTTTAGTTCTACGTCATATTATTTTTTCTAAATCTAAATAGATAGAAATTAGGAAATATTTATTTTTTGGACTGTGTATTCTACGAGTATGTTAGACCGAATAATACTAAATTACACTGTTCTGGCGAATCTGAGGATGAACAGGAGCAGTTGTTCACCGGGGTAGCTAGCAATGTACGGTGGTCTGAATACTAAACGGACTGAAATGATTGCTACTAGCTAGAACTAGAGGTAATTGTGCTCATTCACTAGTATTGTTGCACTAAGTTAACTAGTGTACGTGATCTTTGTGTAACTTACTGGAAAAGCTTTATGAATTATTGTTTCCTGCTGTAGTTTCTATTCGAATCATAACGAAAAATCATTGATTTTCAGTCAAGGGCATTTTTTGTGATTACTCTTTACCATGGACACTTGTAACCGTCTTTATTTCGTACAGGGTTGCACCTGAAGTTAACCATCGGTGCGTTAATACTCCTAACATGGTAGCCTCAAACTTAAATTTGCCGGCATCCACACCCTTCTAAGGAAAGTTAGAAATAAACGTGACGGAGGATCGTAATGATCAGAATACGCTTTCTCTACTCATAGCCCAACACTAGGATTTTATCCTGTGTGCCAAGGACACACACAAAGACGAATAAAAAAACAGCCAGACCCAGGACAGAAATCTAAATTCATTATTCAGATGTCTGTCTGAATGGGGATCAAACCCGGAACTCACTGCATGTGAGACCGGCGGCATGGTGACCGCTCCGCCACACGGGTCAAATATTCGACTACTCTGGACATTTAGCTTCACTGATTGAAGAACTGTATATGTTATGGTCTCGACTGTATGACGATATTATGCCTTAAAAATATATTCACTGCATATCAACGATAGGCATTGTAATTGGTAAATACAAATGTGTGATATAAATGGAGTTTAGTGCAAAAAATCTAAATCTTTGTTTTATAGTTTTATCTGCTTACATTACTGAGAAAAACCATATATTTTCCTAACAAATAATTATATTTGTGATTTATAGTTGTTAATGTTCATTTATGTATGAATTTGGATAAATTCAGAACGTGATAGCTCATACTAGATATAATTTCATTCATTTACGACTTGAAAAGACAATACGAGCTAGCCGGCTGATAACTAACTCTATGTTAGCCCCAGATCATAAAGGAAATATAAGTTTTCTGAATCTTTTTACAGAGTATGGCGTATAAAATTAAATAGTGATAGTTAAGCTTCTATGCAGAACTATCCAGGTAGGCGTTATCTGTTTTTATTCTGAAAGTTAAAGCAGAATGAGATAAAATTATTGTTCGACGAATATTATTAGTCAATCAAAAGCAAGATTTTATATAATTACTACGTAGATAGTCTACGTACGAGTATTTTTTTATTATAATAGCTGCCAAGACCAAAAAGATAATATTTTAAATTTGTAGACGGTACTTACGACCCGTGGTTTTATCTTCTATACTGTTGACATTTATCACAATACATGAAAGTGGGTCGAAATAGCTGATATTTCTGATATTTTTATAGCTAATAATAATAAGTTTAAACCGCGTATTGTGTGTACCCATTAATTATTTTAATTAAGCGATAATATTAGTTTAAAATCGTAAGATTCCACTCGTATATGAATTGTGAAGATACCGAGTTATGCTACAGATAAGTAACAGTACCTTTGCCAACTTTGTAATACGAGATAAATCTTTTGTTCGAGGAATATTCAGTAACTTAGTTTAAAAACAGTGATATTTAATCTCATTTCTACGTAAGACGTTTCAGTAGATAATCCCATAATGTCACTCAAGAAATGGAGGTACTTAATATAAAACCTTTTTTTTAGAAGTAGCAATCGAGTATTCGGTCCAGTTGCTAAGTGGCTCCTGCTACGTGAACATTTTGAAATGAACAATGGATAAGATTGCAGTGTTATTGATACCTCTGAGGACTAAGTAAGTATATCTCTTTTCAATGTACAGACCAAACTATGGCAGCACTAAATACTGTCTCTATAAGATAACAACAGGTGCGGCGGAGGCATTATAGGACTCGAATCACAAAGAGCTCTTACATAAGTTTTACATAAAATATATATGTATATGCTTCTTCTAAAACGCTAGTAGCCCGCCCATTAGTGTCAACTAGATCATAATCATAATACTAGTTGTTATGACCATATTTGCAAATTTCTTATTGATAACAGGAAAGTTCGGTGATTAGTATCAAACAAAAATAAAGAAAGTCCGACGACATGCAAAAGTTACTGAACTGTAAACCTATTTGAGTTCTTATATATTTTCAAACTAAGAAATTATAGATCGGGTTTGATAAGTGATATTTATGTAGCGTGTTATGAAAAAATACTTTGACAAAATATTGTTTAATAAGGGTTCCGACTTAATTAGTGTTGCTTTATCGTTAAGCAAGAAACAAACTGGCTTAACGCGAAGCAATTACTGCGTAACCTTAGAGCGGTTTATAATTTATGGAAACAGTAATGTAAAGTTCTAATTAATCGTGCTACTTTCTATCAATAGTTTGAGACTTACGAATTCCGATCCAAATTTTGATAAAAATTACAATTTTGCACATAATGAAATTCCATCCATCCATTTATCAGCCCTTTAAAGTTCACTTCTGGACATAGGGCTTCCCTAATGGGAGATTTTGCCAATAATCACCGCATCTGACTAGCATGTTGGTGACCACAATAGGTATTGATGGTACACCGGAAAATGTTGCTATTCTTAGTCGCCTCTTATGACATCGACGGGAAGAGGGAGTGGTATTATTCAAGAACACACCACACGGCATTATCCACCTAACGCTTAAGGTCTACTCATTAAGCATGTGGTAAGCGTTATTAGCGTATAATGTTATCCCAAACGAGATTTAAAATGGATAGCTAGAAATTTGAGTTTATTGGCGTCTTCGAAATAAAATTCAATTACGTCTTCATACAAGGCAGGGGCTTTTGAATCATTCGGAATTATTTCATTGTATTGAGTTCGAGTAAACTTTGACTTCGTGAAATGTGGAGCTGCTATGAGTAGCGGGTGTTCGTGAGTAAAGTACGTTTGTCGCAAGACAATTCAGTCTCGTAAGACTGAATCCGTTTTATAACACAAAAAGGTTAGAAAAACGTCCGAACACTAATTGCGATCATAATTGTCCTGAGCTTTTTTCATTATTAATGACATACTATCTATTTAACGACGTTTATCGGATATAATTGTATAAATATTATGTTTTGTGATGCAGCGGGCACCGTCTCTGTGTAAAGGCCGTGCGTAAACAAACAATAAAATACTATAATTATCAAAATTATATTAAAATGTAGGAATCATAAGTCGCTTGAAGTAAAATAGGTTCGCGGAAATGGTATTTCAATTCTGAATTGCAATTTCAATGTGGCTTTTCACGTACGATTTTCATTAATGAGGTAAGCCGTCAGAATTTGCTGTAAATTATCGGCGGCGACAACGACATCGTTATAAAAATTTCGAATAAATAATGATGTCAGATATTATATTCAGATATTAACGGCTTAATTGATATTTGTGAGATTTTTGTGTTATGAATGTATACTAAATATTTGTAAAAGTGTTATTTGATCTACGAGTTACGTCATAACTAACGTCAAAGTATCTTTATTTCACGCCTCATTATCGGGACAATCCGTCAAATAATTAGCCGAGTAAAGACGAATATTTTAAATTTTGCACAAATACAGATACTATGTATGTGTATTTGTGCGGAATTTAAATTTGATTTCCGACAAAATGTCACTCCGATAACAGACGAGTATTTGTGGCGAGTACTGAATATAGTAGAATAAGTTATTTTATAGTATTATTTGTTTCTAAACGCTGCATTATACAGGTAATAAAATTTAAGTGGAGTATAAACCAAACTAACGTTAATGAACTATGCATGCCTATGCACAAAAATCATTCTAAAATAAAATTTGAGACTTACGTCATATGGGTCACACATGCGATGTTAGTTGAAAATTAAGGTGCGATGATGCATGAAAAGGCTTTTCCATATTTACTACATAATGGTTTTATAAAATAGATTTACTTGTTTCAGTGGTGTCCCCTCTCAAAATAAAACACGTGTATGTGTATTTCACACGCGACAGAAGTGAAACTGAATAATAATGAAAAAATAAATAAAATATTTCTCAGCGTAAGGGTATTAAGAATTATGCGTTTTCAAAAATCGATTTAGTAATCACTGTAACGCATAGACGGATGACTTATTTCGCATATACCAAATTTTAACTCTAATGTTGAACTTCAAATTAAACTGACTGGAATGCTACGATTTCACACTGTTTAATATTCTGGCCAGTTGTCCACTGCAGATGCTTGAGTAACAAAAGTTATTTTAAATATTGCTCAGGTGTGCCAAAATAGAGGATGTATATGGTTGTTTCGTTGGAGTTTTAGAATAATATCGGATATTAAAAAAGTGTTTTATTCATTAGGTATCCAATAGAACTCTGAATTTTGCGAAAAACATGAAACCTTATAACTATGTATATTATTAACTATACCAATTAGATAATACCAATTATGAATTTAATTAGTATGGTGCATATATGAACATAATAGTCAAATAAGTATGCTTATTTGTATGAGTAGGTACATCGATTAACAGATTTATAAAGCTTTTAGACGTATTTGAAATAATAAACTTTTAAAATTATTACTGCTATCATATAAGTTTGTTAATAAAACGCCACGACATTGTAGCACAATTTTAACGAACAAATGTTATATTCCTATAATTAAAATATACGTGTAACTCGTTCGAAATTGATGGCTCATCTATAGATATTATTTTTGACTTTTTAAAAGTTTCCTCACATATCTTTATAGCGTTGGGGGTTTTTAAATTATAATTTAATTTTATTTTAAATGTGTTAAACTACATTTGGTACTGTTTTATTTAGATATTTGCCTACATGTGTATGTATTTTTAGAGTATACACGACATGAAATACGAGTTGAGATAATGTATATGATGAAATGATGTATTTGGTATGAGTTCAATATTTAACCTACAATACTACGACCAAGTTCAGATTGATAGACATCAATGTCCTTAAGAGCGTTATGTTTAATTTTCAGATTACTATATGTTTTGCACGTAGATTCACGTTCTTCTCTGTGACGTGAGTACTTAACATATTTAAATATATAAAACCCCCGATTATATAAGTCTAAAATCTTCATTATCATCATCAATAGATCCTCATTCTGTATTAATTATAAAAACAATTCAAAAAATCAACAATGAAATAAAGGTATTTCGTGACGATACATCGAATCTATTATTATGATGCAAATCTCATTGAGTTCATAAAAATATGCTCATGTCGGTAAACACACGGCATCTCGTCAAGGGACATCAAAAGGTACGAAATTTCTCACGGCGCTCGAAATACCTACGCCATATTGAACACTTCAAAGCTTTGACGGGAATTTGACCTGTTACATCTTCTTTAATATGCATTTTTGCAGTAATTAAGATATATCTACAAAGATTCACGGAATCATTGAAAAATACGTGTATTAAAAACGGTTTGCTTTTTATTTTATGATTTAACAAACTTAAACACAAATATGCTGTAGTATGTATAAAAATCCTTAATAAATATTAGCTACATAGAACATACATACCATTTTTTTTATTTTTTTGTGTGTATGACGAAATAGCATAGATTTATTTACATTTTATGCAGATAAGAAAGAAAAAGGTACTTCTTTACTGAATCCCACAAATAAGATTGGATTACAACGCTTTATGACTTGGAAATTCTTTGATAGATCAAACGGTGTACCTAGTTGGTACGTTATCCCTTGCACGGCGTAAATCAAGATCTCAAAGGCAAAGGGACAGGGCTATTAGGAGTTCTCGAGATCCTTTGTCGCTGTTGGCTAGTGGAGCGTGCAAATCCGTTTGTCTTGTATCGGCTTACGACTGACGTAGTTTGAGATAGGACCTACTGTAGGGTCCACCGCATATATACGACTTTGAGACAAACAATTATTTAGTTGTGTAAGATTTAAGCGATTTTTATAGCGAATAGATACATTATTACCATGCAACAGGTACTCACGATACGCGGTTTTAATTTCATTACTGCAGTTAAAGACCTTCAGACCAAAGAGTTTTACCATCGTACAAGACCCTTGTACAGTGGCAAAACTCTTTGTGGTTTGTCTTGGAAAACACCTCCGTCACACCTATTTTTGCCTATTAACCGCAGTATTATACGCTGCTGCGTTTGGTCTGAAGGGTGATATACTTATTCGAGGCGTTCCAACTTATTGCTTTGTTGTAGCGCATATATGGCTAGCCTCAGGTAGAACTCTGATCTTATCTGAAGTTGAATATAGATGTCCATGAACGGCAGTGGCCAGTTACCATAAAGAGGATTGTATGCTCGTTTGCTACTTCCATATTATAAATAAAAGTTATGAACCGATTTTATATAAAACTGTTACGATGTGCGTTAAAAGTACGAGTATTTGAATCGGAATTAAGTGCGCATCATAGACTAAACTGTCGGATCACATGAAATCTTACAAGCAAACAATGCAAACAAACAATTTGATCGATATATCAATTGTGTGTATGCGGTAGGCCTTATTTGCATTGTTTGTTTCGATCGGAATTCGAGTTCTGTAGCGATTGTCATCTTACTAATCGTGTCCGGCTTTTATAGTATTAGTATATTGTCTACAGAGGAGGAAGGGAATTTCACTAGAGCTTTGGTGGAAATTACGTGTGTCGTGTTACGTATTTATATTAATTACTAGCTTTTACCCGCGAGTTCGTCCGCGTGTATTTTAGTTATCAGGGCATATGTTTTAATTAACCACGTTTTAATTTTGACATGTATTTATGTGTGTCTAGCGAAGTGCTGCGGTAAACGATAGGAGTTTACTACAGTACTTCATTTTTACCTGTTTTGAAGCTGTTGCTAGAATGACAAAGCTTTTCGTGTTATGTGGCTTGCTCGCGGGTTAGCTTATCCGCGAGCTAACCGCGACAATCTTATCTTAAATCAGCAATTAAAGTTTAACCCTGTGATTTGCTGGTTAATCTATAAGCTAGATACTGCATATTTATTAGAAAATTTATTTGAAACGCATCATTTTAAATATCAATTTAATTTCCACGTTTTAGTAGTACATTTTTCTATCAAAACCTCCACCCCACTTAAAGTCATCAATTTCGCCATACGGATTATTTTAAATTGTGACCAGTCATATTTTTAAGTCTAGCAATAAGGAAGTCCCACAGAAACTCCGCCCTTATCGCTACCTTTTCTTTCTTTATATTTGCCTACGCAGGTACATTTTTATTTGTAGTCAGGATCCTATATACAATTTTCAATACTGCTTAGTCCAGAAATGAGAAAATTTTCATAAAACTTTGCTCCCCTATTTTACCCCTTTAGGGAAGATTTTTTTTCCAATTTACTCAAATAGATCATTTAAATTGTCATCGAGAACTTATATATCTATTTACATAATTCTAGGTCCAAGAATGAGAAAATTTCCATACAAACTTAACCCCCCATGTTTCCCTTTAGGGAGGACTTTTGTCCATTTCACTTATACAGATCATTTAATTGTAATCGAAATTTTATATATCTATTTTCACACTTTTTAGTCCAGAAATAAGAAATTCCAATTAATATCAACCCCTAAGGGGGTTAAACAGGGAGCTATTTCACCCCCTTAGGGGTTGAATTTCTAAAAATCCTTTACTTTACCTTACCTTACA
>MOOZ01000553.1:45525-63920 GCA_002930495.1 Cecropterus lyciades | reverse complement strand
ACAAAACATCAATTACAAAAAATTTTGTCTGTCTGTTTGTTTTGGATAATGTCTGAAGCTGGACCGATTTTGACGGGACTTTCACCGTTAGATAGCTAATGTCATAAGGCGTAACTTAGGCTACTTCTATTTTAAAAAATGTAATTAGGGTTCCATACAAAAAATTAAAACCTAAGAGAGCCCGCGCGCTCTACGCGCACGTAGCCACCGACATATATGTAACTGTGTCAAGTTACATTTTTTAAACCCGGGTATAACCACGAGGGTCAGCTTGTATATAATAAGATTACTGAACATAGACATACTGTGAAATATTTGACCTTCAAATTCTCAACCCTGATGATGCAGGGGTACTTCGAACCTAGACCATAGAAGCAGGGCATTTAGTGCTTATGTATTTGCAGTAAGATTACTATGCAGTGATATAAGATTAATGAATAAGATTTTGACCTGCAACTCCTCAAATCTGATGATGCAGAGATACTTACGAATATATAATATACGAATATATAACTATATATATATCACAAAAAATAATTTATATATGTTGGTTTCTTACGTACATAGTACTTAGTACATAGTTCTGAAGTCGGCGCTATGGCGTATATTGTGTATGCATTACTATGTATATACTTTTACTTGACTATTTTGACAAAAACTCATATAATATAAGCGTTTTATTAAAAATATGTCATTATGAAAAAAATACCCGACCGACGACGACCCGCGTAGCGGAGCGGTCACCATAACGGTCTGACACGCAGTGGGTCCCGGGTTCGATCCCCGGCCAGACAGACATCTGAATGATGAGTTTATGTTTCTGTTCTGGGTCTGGGTAAACACCCAGACCCAGAACGATGACGAACACACAAATGTGTGTTCGTCATTGTGTATCCATGGCACCCACGACACAGGAGAAAATCCTAGTGTGGGGTTATGAGTGTAGAAAGCGTGCTTTTAAAAAAAAAATGTTTTAAGCAGACGGGTTTGTAGTTTTAATGTTTTTAACGATATTACTACTTCTAGCATTTGTACTTTAATCGCTGTAAAAAAAGTGCCAACCTTAATTACAGCCTTAACAGCTGTATAGATAAGGGATATATGTTGCGGACGTGCCTCCTTAGTATAATTACAAAGAGTTATTTTTATTTATTTACTTAAACTTTCTTCGTAAAGCAGTAAAATATCTAAATGTTATGTGCCATAATATATGATAATGTTGAAACCTCAATTACACATAAACTCTCCAGATTGTATGCCATATAAACGTCTCATGAGGGTAATTGGAGGCAACGAACTAGCACGTCATGTATTTATTTACCACGCGTTTACGACCTGGGCATTCATTGTGGAATGAGTTTCGTATAAATCCAAAGTAGGTCCCATAGTTCATTCGCGCGACAAATAAAGAGTTTACGATTGCCTTATCCACTGGGGAACACGACTTTAATATTCTTCTTGGACAGAGATAAAGTAATATATAGACTGCTAATATAATGTTAACTTTTTAGTATTACTCGTAATTATATTTCACAAAAAAAATGCCTACGATTGTCAATGATTTAGTTATACGAGTCGTGGGTGCTATAGATTCACTAAAAATTTATAAATCAGACTAAGTTACCTTGTGATGTCTGATGTTAATAAGGACGTACCTATATTAGGAGAAGTTTCTGTCCAACAATGGACTATCAAAATAAAGATAAATAGATTAGGACTCTATTTGGTTTCGTGTCCATGTTCTTGCGTCACACTATATTTGTTTTTATTGTCGCTGGGTGTGCCTGATGATCAACCCATCAAGTCGCACCCAAATTTACTTTGCGTTGACGGAGAATCCCTTTCAAGGTAAGATCGTCTGTCAATCTTGGTTTTATGTTTAACTTCTACAAAATTTTTATGGGCGCTAGACGAAATGTTTACGTATATATATAAAATATAGTCGAATTACAAACCTCCTCCTTTTTTGGAAGTTATTTAAAAAGCAAAAGGATGCTCACTCACTCGCGTATTGACTAAACATTGCAGAGTCTAAACTACTAAAGGTAGAAACATAAAATTTTGACGGGAGGTTCCTTTTATGACGTAGGCGTCAGCTAATAACGGATTCTCCGATATTCCGTCCCTATGGGGATTAAATAGGGGATAACAATTTGCATGAGAGTCCGTCAATTATAACGCAAACTCACAAAAACTTAGTATTTACTTTGTGGTTTGATATAATGAAACATATATTTAATTGGTTTTGAAAAATAAACCCCTATAAGGGCTAAATAGGGGTTGAGAGTTTTTTCTCAAGTCCGCCAATTGTGAAAATTTAATGATCTTGGTATTTAGCTTTATGGTTTAATAAATTTTAAAATTTATTTCGCCGTTTTTGAATTGTTAAACTTAGTATATGTGGCTTTGTGATTCGATATAATGATTTATCTATTTCACCGTTTTTGGAAAATCAGTTTTTGTTTAAACCAGTGGAATTCCAAATTATTATTTAGCAAGTGGAGTTCAAAGTGTGTTTGAAAGTCCGCTTATTTTAAAGAAATCCTATCAGTCACACCTATTTTTTTGAAAATATACCCCCTAGGTAAGAAATAGGGGTTTAAAGTTTGTTTAAAATTCCACTGGTTTAAAAAAAATATCTCCTAATCCGTTAGAGCCAGTGACAAAACCCGCATCTGGGGAGACCTATATCCAGCAGTAGATCTTAAAAGTCTAATGGATAGATAGATTATATTACAAATGGCGCGAATGAAGTCGCGGGTTCTGCTAGTACTATTATAAATACGAAGATTTCAATGTAGTCATTAAGTAAAAACATCCATCATGTTTGTTACTCAATGACTACAGAACGACTGAAAGGATCTATTATTATTTGTATAATATAGTTGAAAATATATTATATAAGCTACTTATTATCCCGGATAAACTTAGAATTCCCGTAGAATTGGTTAGGCGCGGTTGAGCAGGCACAGCTAATGATTTGCGGTCACTTTCATTTTGTATATGGAATACAGTATCAATTATTACGGCCAAAGTTATGATAACCTGAGATTTTCGTATCTTTATGACTACCTGTACCTAAAGTTATTAAAAAAATAAGCAACATTAAAGTATACGAATATTCTTTATTTATATACGTAGAGTTTTATAAGGTAAATTTTGTAATGATCTTAATAACAAACATAAACCATACAAATAATGATACTTTATTCTCATTTTCATACTATAACTTTACGTGAGCAGCTTAAATAAATTAAAGAATCAATTTGCATTATACTACGAAAACAATTGAATATGTATCGTTGCGGCACATGACTGGAATACTGTATGAAACGCACGTCACGTATGGTAGATATATAAGTCCACTTATCTGGCTCAAAATTAGTTTCCCGTCTGATATACTGGTAGATATGATGTTTTTTAAAGTGTTCTGTATATATGTCTAATAATAAGAATATTATATTGTATTGCACTGAATGAAATTTAAAGAATTCATGTTTTGTTACTTCCAAATAAATAATTTTTATTATTTTATCGAGTATAATAAGAAAAATTCTTTCTATTTAATATTTTTCAACCGATTGTTATTATTATAATTTATGTTAGTAAGTGTGCACAAACGATCTCGAACCCCGGATAGACAGGCCGAGTTGCAGCCATTTCACTGTCAGTGTTTATACAAACATCATATTTATTTTAAATATGATCGAAACCTAAGCGCAGAAGGAAATCCAAAAATAGTAAATAAGCCAAGTCAACACACAATAAAATACTACCATATCAGCTTAAATAAATTGAGAGCCTCTATAATATTAATGTAATTAGTTGGACCTAGTAGAAGCCTTTGAAATACTGTTAAATAGTTTAGAAAGTTTGGATACTGATATCGATATCAGCAGAAACTTTGCCCGCCGCGTCAAATTAACGTCCTTTCAGGACTGTATGCATGGCATTGGCTAGGGCTCATGACCTACATTTACTTCACGGTTTGTAATGAACCAGTTAAATATGTTTTTTTTTGTTCCTAACGATAAGGTAGACAGGCTACCTGATGGAAAGTAGTCACCGTCGTCTATGAACATTTGCACAGGAGTCGCCAATGCATCGCCGGCTTTAAAATAACCTAAATGAAAATAAGGTAGCGCTAGCATTCAATTGGATTTATATAAATTTTATAAACAAAACATTGCCGTATTGCTTGCGATAGTTAAAAAAAACGCATTTAACATTTTTAGAGAACATTAGTTATATAATTGTTTCAATTCAGGAAAAGATGCATCTGCCATGTCTTTTTCCTCTATCTCGCTCCATTGTAATTTAATATGACGGTTAACCGTTACTTCTGTCTATTCAATTAGGTAGTTTTACAATTTTTAAAACCCAAGATTAAACGGATTTGTTATCATTTTTCACTTAAATTATTAAACGTATGATTTTCTTTAAAGAAATTGAAAAAGAATTTCCAATTAGCATACCATTTCCGATGCAGATGGGGGGCAGAATAGCACCTTGATATATTAGGATAAAAACGAAATGAACATTGTATAAGAACCAATAAAAACATCTAAATTTTAGAAACAGCACAATTACAAGATGTTAAAATCTGAAGTTTTATTATAGATTAAAAACGATTATAGACAACTGAATAAATAGCGAGGCTCAGATTGAAGTTATTCAATTATACAAACATATTAATTAGCGATTTTTAAGAAGAACTAAACAAGCCAACCCGCATAAATCAAAGCTACGTTGCAAAGATAATTATGAGACACAAATTAGTATTCACAGCGGACAATTCAATTAATTTATTAGAGAAAGGTACTAATTAAAGGGGTCTTGGGAATATTTTCCTTAATTAGACCCTATTCAGCTTAAAAGTAAGAGACGGACGATGTGATGGTTTTCCACTCCAGAGAGTTTAAGTTGAAGGACAGTTCCATCCAACTTAGCTTTTAGTCAACAATGAAGCGGTATACAAATAAACAGGAGAATGAAGCTGCAAAATGCTTACAGCGTTTACGTTCTAGACAGTTTGTTTAGGTGACAAGATGTATTGTATTAAGTCCCAAGTACAATTATGGCCCTGATCATACCTTACACGCCTTTCATTTTATTATTTTTATTGTTAGGTTAGGTTATATTATATTTTTTGTCCCTGTAGTTTCGGGATCAGAAATGGGCTACGGTATACCGTGTCGTAAGAGGCGACTAAAAGGGGGCTTTTGGGGTTGCGGGCGGCAAGAGAGGGAGCACGAGCCGGTCAGCCAAGCAACCTCGGGAAGAACGGCGGCATGTGTGGTCGTATATCGTCGTAATATCTGAAGGCGCGATGAGCGAAATGCTCACCGGGGAGAGGCCTTAAAGGGCATCGCGCTCGGAGGACTTTGGTTGCGTTCCGTTGGAGGACTCCGGGTCCTCCACGCAGCGCTGAGGACGGCCACCGGGGGGGTTTTAGTGCGGTAAAAATCCCACATAACGGCGTTGCTCCCACGGCGACGGGTACCTTTTGAAGGTTTCCCCCTCGTTACAAGAAAAAAGGTATATTATATTTACACGACATAATTTGCAACTTCAAATGAGAACATTTTACGCCAGAAACAGCCAATAAAAAGACGTATCCTATTTCCAGACGTTTCATATTCCAAATGGAACTGTTCATTATATAATTAAATGGCCCGCTTTAACATATTCTAATTTAATATTTATGGACTTTGTATAAATATGGTAAATATTTTACGTAAGTCAACTAAAATCTATTTGTTATATTAATACGCAGTAGATGACCGTGTGTTGAAATATTTCTTAGTTTAGATAGAGAAAATGTAACGGAAACACTACTCATAATTTAACAAAACGTCTAATGACCTAAAAACGGGTAGACATTAAACACGAGAATAATAAATTGACATACATCTCTTTAATTAACAATTCTTCCTACTTTAATATTCTATTTATTAACAAAGCGAGAGCGGGTCTATGAATGTGAATCACGTAATAAAAATAATCATACTTTAGCATACGGAAGCAATTTATTCCATAAAATCGATTAAGATTTGTAGATTGTGTGCCGATAAGGGTCGTTTCCATTCAAGTTTACGACCTTGTGGTTCGCACGCAAAGCTCTTACTGAAAGTTCTCGAAGTGTTTACACTACCCGGTAATTTTCATTATGTACACACGAGAGATAGAAAGACGTATAAAATTTAGTGGTTCGCCTCTTGTCAGCTCTACCCTTACATCTTTTCTTCTCTTTTATAATATCAATTAATAAATGCTGCTTTGTTCTGTTCTAAAATCTGTTTTCTAGGTTATGTTGCGTTGAATCACGCGACATGTTCAAACTTATTCCTTATGGTTAGAAATGCGCTTATGATCGACTTCAGATAGGATTTCAATGTTATTTGGGGCTCATTACAAGTGTTTATTGGCGAACATTTATCGTACGTGGACTGTACGTCTGATTACTAATTAAACATAAAATTAAATAAATAATATAATATTTACAAAAGTATTTAAAGATTATTTAATAATATGTTTAATAAATTTTGTTTATGTATTTTTCTCAGAAAATAGTTGAGTACAAGTACAAAATTATGAACATTTTTTGATGGAATGTAAGGCTTAAAAGTCTATAGTAAATATGTAGTTAGTATAAAAAATTTGTACATTTAGTCCGGTTGGTTGTGAAAAAAACTATTGCAACATATTTAAATGCTATCTACGTATAAATGTAGCTAAGAAGCTTTACAGTAGAATTATACCAAGGACTGAAGAATGAACGCATAGTACGAGTCACAAGTCCATTACAAATATTAAAGAGTCAACCTTGGCTCTCGTTTTAAGACCGCCTCACAACACGGATAATGGAAGCAATTCGTCAAAACGTATCAAGAGTAATAAGAATTGACAACACTGAGAAATGGAGTTCCTTAAGGCAATACTTTGTTTGGACTTTGTTCTTAGTTATTATACATATATAATGGACACAACAAAATAGCTTGCAACTGGTTTAATGACAAATCCTGTTATAAACTAACAGAGGTATATAAATGTTGTCCTATTTTCAGCCATTGGAGACATACCTAGCCCTATATTATTGTCAAAATTCAAGTCGATCTCGCACTTGGAGAGTTTCGTATTATAAAACGTTAGTTATATTTTTAGTATTTTACTATAGTAGCTATAGAATGTGCCAAAAAAGAGCAAAATCCAACCAGTAGTTCTTGTGTGAAAGAATAAAAACCACACACATTTCAATTTTATAATATTAGTAAGATGTGTAATGTGGTTAGATCTTTCTGAGTAAATGTTGCTACATTACTCTATGTATTATAGAATAATTAGTACTCTTATAAATTCACGTACACTGTTTGTATCAATAGTATTTGCATGACATCTGTAGATTACAAACCATTAAAAAAAAAAAAACATTACAATTACGATTATTTAAACTTAACACGTGCAACCGTTGCTGTTGTCAGTAATACTAAAGTATTTGTGGATTACGTACATCGTTCGTAAGAATTCAACTTAAAAAAAATACTTCCATTTCAAACGCATTATTATAAGGATAAGTACACAGAACAATATAAAGAGATACTTATATTTCAACTCAATAATTAGAACAATCATACTAAATTAGCCCATTTATAAAATCTACTAAAGCATGCTGTCATACAAGTCAGTTATGCTGCAATGCCATGTTCCATGTGCCAATAAACTAATAACACACACGAGCAAACCAGCCATTTATAAAGAATTTCACAGTTCGACCGTATATAAACCGTATAACACACAATTTCCGCAAGATGGCGCTGCGGTTCCCAGAGACCCGTGGGTCGTGATTATCCGACAGAGAACGTCTCGGCAGACCAATTCATTTCCCTGGAATAATAAAACGGCTCTCATTGGTTTCCATATTTTAATAAATTATATAAATAAAATTTTCTCGTTTATCACTTCATCTATTCGTGGAAATCCATTACAAACTTAATAATAAGGCGGCCAGACAAACATCGAAGAATAACTCAGTTTATACTATGTAACAAGGAAGATTATAATATTTTTAATCAAGTATGATAAAATGCATATAATCATTTCCGTGCCACGACGTTATGTTAAGCTAAAGAAAAATTCCAGCTGAAAGAGCTGTTTTGCTGCTGCCTTCAAAGTTTAATATACAGTTGAAGCATTTCACTCACGCGTACAAACGAATAAGGTAAGGTTAGTTAGTGAAAGTTAGTAAACAATTACAAGCGTTAAATAATAAGTTACAAACTATTAGGTAATAACGCTTGCAAGTAAATCTAAACAATAAAATTTTAGTGGACACCCAAGCTTTCATTTAATGGATGGATACCCTTTCAAAATCTCTAGCTATTTTTTGGGTAATTCTCTAAGCTAACCGTTGTCTGTAGCGGCCTTTTATCTACGCTAATCCATTAGCCAATAGTTTCGAATAGTTTAAACGGATTAACAGATTAATTTTCCTGAAAACTAATTGTATTGGACACATTATCATTTGACTAGGCACGTCTGATAAGTTTATATTCAATATATTGGTATTCACACGAATTGTACATGTTACCTTTTTTAATCTGAATATAAAGCTGTGTTTGACTCAACTGGTGCTTTGACTTTATATTAGTATAGGTTGATGTCCTAAAAGGAATCTTTAAAACTAAACTTTGTGTCGGTTTCCATAAAAGCGGAGACGAGCGTAAAGGAAAAGTATTATTGTTGACCTATCAGAAATCGTCATTTTTAAATCTCATTTCCATTTTCTGTTGATATCATTCAACAGAAATGCGAGTAGCAGGCGGATAGCGGTGAGCGCGATGACCACTGCCGCACGCATCTTATGTGTAGTGGAAACGTGCAGCGAGCCGACATGCGATTCGTGGCGGAGACGTGACATGCATGCGTGCGTCCTTGCTATCTGTCCACCATACCACGCAGGTAGGTAAGCGATCAACTGGTTCCTCTTTGCTCTTAGCTCCGCACTGGTGGAAAAACCGTGTCGGCCATACCGTCGTCTCGGCCTTTATTGAAAGCCTTCTGTTGCAGAGCAGCTATAACGAACCTCGGATAGGAGCGTTGTCCTCTCTTCCTCAAGATAATGAAACTGTATTGTTATGACTTTTATTTTTATATTTTTGCCACTACAATTTGCGAAACGATTCTTATTACTTCTATAATAGTCTAAACTATGGTTACGTGAACCGTCGTGTTCTCTACGTGTAAATTGCTGGACCTAGTGTAAACTGTCAAATGGCCCGGGTGCTCTAAAAATGTCCGTCCATTTGCCACAGTCCGCAATGAATGCCAATGTTTACGAAATTATTCTATGCTGCTAACATATATTCTACACCTTCCATAAAGGAAAATTAAACTCAGGATAGATACTTTCTACCTTGTGCGGTTGCGTTCATACGAAGTAAATGTATGATGTAGATGTATAGAGGATGTAGACTAAAAATAAGGATTTTTCTAAAAGATGTGTAATTATTAGTGTTTTTTCTTTATATGTCACGACAAGTTCTTTATATGTGACGACCCGCGTGGCGGAGCGGTCTCGATACCGGACTGACACGCAGTGGGTTCCGGGTTCGATCCCCGGCCAGACAGTCATCTGAATGATGAGTTAAATTTCTGTTCTGGGTCTGGGTGTTTGTGTATTCGTCTTTGTGTGTCCATGGCACCCACGACACAGGAGAAAATCCTACTGTGGGGATGTGAGTGTAGAAAGCGTTTACGTTTATGTTTTTTAAGTACCTATGTATTATCAGTAGTTATTAAGTTTCGACACGGAGAACACGGAGAAGCCCGATGGATGTATTTTTATTATTTTGTTTATGTAGCGTGAAAAAAATATGAATAACTTTTACCTAAAATATACAGATTTGTATTACCACCCAAGTTATGTAGAAAATATTTAAAAAGCTTACGAAAACAAATCGTAAACCGAAAAAAAATATGTGAATGCTTTGTATGCACAATTATACGATTACATAAATATGTGTAAGTATTTTTTAATAATATTGAAGTCACAAATGACATGCGTTCCACCTGATGGTAAGATGGGAATATTTTTAGATACCTTTCCTGAGTTTGGCCACAGATGCGTTGTTGCCTTGAAAATTTGGTTGAAATAATGAAGGACGATAAGTGGGAATGTCTTTCGTTACGCACACTAAATCTATTTCAGAACATAGGAGCGCGTAACACTGCCCACTGCGTACATTGTGGGTACAAATCAGTGTGACAATAGTGCGCTTAGTGTCGAAACATAAATGGTTTTACCACCTTCATAATTATATAAATAGGCTCATATACATATTATGTACATTATTTTATAGTTATTGTGTTATTTTAAATCTATAATAAAATTACTTATCTATAATAAATTATAGATAAGTAAACACAAACAATATAAAACATAAGTTATTACAGGTAGAGCAACATTTTCTAAGCCCTTACTTTGCAATAGATGTTCTCACGAAAGCCTTATTGTATTTGTCTTGGGACAACTTTCTAGACGTCGCTTGCAATACAAAATATAAGTGAAAAACTATTTCTCTGTCGTTCCTAGTTTTTTGTTCTGGTGATATTTAGGAATTGTGTTTGTGGATACGTTTTGTTTTTGTTTATTTTATACATTATCATGATCATCATTACACCTTAACGATGCGCATAGGAACTTTGTGTTACATTATTTGACGACCCGCGTGGCTGAGCGGTCACCATACCGGTGTGATAGGCAGTGGCTCCCGAGTTCGATTCCCGGCCAGACAGACATCAGAATGATGAGTTTAGTTTTCTGTTCTGGGTCTGGGTGTTTGTGTATTCGTCTTCGTGTGTCCATGGCACCCACGACACAGGAGAAAATCCTACTGTGGAGTTATGAGTGTAGAAAGCGTTTATGTCTATGTTACGTTTATGTTTATTATTGTAAATTTATTTTTAAAAAATCATAAAGGATTATTTTAAATTATCTACAACTAAATACAAAAGTTCCTACCTTATTAAATAATAAATACATGTTATTTCATATATCACAATGCATCTGTAATTAGTTTCAGGGACCCCTGTTTTATATACAGAAGTGGTCACTTACCAACAGATGGACTGGATGCTTGTTGGCTACTTCGAAGATATAAAAATAAATTATTATGAAACAAAAAACCCGACTGCTAAAACTGAAATGAAAAAAGTAAATACTAAGATCATGACATGTCTTAAATAGAAATTATAATTCAATTTAAGATTCTGCAGGCAGACAAACGATACATTACAAAAATCTACCATAACTATGTTTGTCCTTTACACAGTCGCGTAAAAGAGTTAGTCGTTGTTAGAAAAATAAAATAGTAGTTAAATAAAATTTATACACAGAGAGATCCACATACGAAAATAAACATACGGTAAGTATGTATATTTTTAATAGTAATAAATAAAATAATATTTGTGAAAAATAATTGTTTAAGCTTAACGATGACCACGCGAAAAATCGCTTGTTAAAAGTTGAAGGCTTACTGAAAAAGTTTTTGTCAACTTTATAAGTCTTTTAATTAATCCCGGGAATTTTTTAATTGATCGAAAGCGATATTCTGTTGTTCAGTGTTCAAATGTTAAGTCTTATTCATAGGAAATTTGAAATTGAAATTGGTATTTATTCGTATGCTTTCTTTAGTGCAAGAAGTGTCTTTGTGCCTATGTTTATTTATTTATTCCAAATAATATGTAATAATCGTTTAATGTGTAGATACTCATATAAAAGAAATTAAATTTCCATGTACCTGTATATAGCATATACTTGCAAAAATATACTTTGTAAAAATATAATTTTTGTGTGTATGTTGTTGGTTGTTTGTTGGTTTGAACTCGACTGAACTGAAACTACCTTAATTTATAAAGTCTGTATCGTTAGGTAAAATATCGTTATTATTTAGTTAAAATCCATCTCCTCTGTCAATTGTTATTACTATTTAATTTATTTTTATTACTATTAATATTACATACATATTATTTATTACATAAATGTATGTGTATGTAGGTCATAAGATAATTTACCTCTACGTTTAATATAGAGCAACCTGTCTAGCAGGTCGTCTGCGGCTTTCCAACTTTTGTGCGATGCTCCATTTAAACCTTTTTGTGTAGGAACTTCAGAGGCATGTTTAACTACGTAATGAGATTTTGAAACTTCTTTGTTTCTACATCCGTAAGCTCAGCAATGTCAGGAATATTGGGTTTTGTGCAAATTCAAACGAAATGTCAAAAAACACAATTATGCTAATTACGAGTATGACGTAATTGAAAACATTGTTGGTTATTGACTGTCAACCTTTTTGTCCCAGCATACAGTGTACGGGTATCTCCCGTAACTAGGGAATACCTGTTCTCCATTATTAACAAGTGGTTCAGCGGGAATATTGGGATTTTGCTATTGAAAATTCCGAGATATGCAAGACCGCAACTTTTATTACGATGATATAAGTATAGAGTCGGGAACATTTGAGTAGAAAGCACCGTCTCAAATCGTAGTCATATGATGCAATATCAACTCTAAAGGATATCATGAGAACTATAATTGAATTGTATGAAACTAAAAGATTGAATTGTATTATACTAAAAGGCGCAAAATTCTATCAATTATTGATAGAATTTTGCGCCTTTTAGTTGAGGAAAAAATAGAACTTAGGACTATCTACTTCATATGTAGCTATCTCTTTGTAATACATAAAAGATCGGCCGTTTACGTCCTTTTGAACGTTACGTTAGATCTGGAGCTCAGTCCAGCCCCAAGCTAAAACCCTATCGGTCACCGATTGTACTTCCAACTGGGCCTAACGTAACGTAGTATATATTAAAAAAAAAACATATATGAGTACATATTAGTTTGTTTGTATATGTACGTGAAAATCAAATCTTATCATTGAATTTTAAACAATTTTGGTTTGGATTTCCTTTTATATTGTTATTCTTTTAATATACATGAACAAAATACGCTTTTAAAACTAAAAACTGATTGCCCAATTCCAGATTTCTGTTATGAAAACTACGATGATCATAATAAAAAGACAAACCTGTATGTACAATTTGGATCCTTATTACCAGCAAACAAACACCGATTTACAAGAAACATTTCCCTGTTCAGATAACGTCGTGTGTTTTGTAACGAGTCGCTAATGACCGCGCCGGAATCAATATGGGATCGGCTGGAGAGCGATTCCAGCATCACGTTTAAATTGGACACCAAATGCCTGTAATTACAAAACGATAAAACAGTAACGAGTCACTTGATCGGGTTTCGGATTTCCGCTTTATAACGTGACAACATGTACCTTATGTATAAAGCTGCAATTTGCGAGCTTGAATTATGACGTTATATGCTGAGGTATAAAATTTCATAACTCCTTATAAACCTTATCATTTAATAATTACGTATAAACGTATTATTTAATGTTAAGGTTTATACGTAGGAAAAATAAATATAAATTTTCAAAACTTTAAAAAAAAATCTTTTAGTTTTTCATTTATCACTATTCTCCTATTGTAAAATGCATTTATTTTACAAGAATCATATTTTGTTAACACATTGTGATTTTTGGGATATTAAGCAACCGCAATGTACGAAAAAGTTTATTACTGCACAATTTCATTCATTAGCGACAATATCGCATGGCACAAAGAAAAGTAAATATATTTCTTCCAAAAAGAAATTGTACAAATTTTGGTAGAAAAATATATTATTTGTAGTCCAGATATACAGTTTTACTTGTATATAAACATACACGTGTATATGTGATCATTCTGTATACGCGTGTATTTAGTGCAAGCGTATAAATAATTTTTAAATATTTAACAAGTCAGATCTTAAAAGTCGGTAAAGAGGCACTACTCCCATATCTCTTTTGCCTTGTATAGTTTCTTATTTTTATCTCGTCCTGAAAAAAAAAGTGAATTATTGTGGCGTTATTACTTCGAAGGACTAAGATAGTTGCGTTGCGTCATATGAAAATGAGCCGGTAACCACAAAATTGGAATGTTCTAGAAAAACACAACTTTTTTCCGTTAACAAAATATAAATAATGAGACAGATGCAGAAACAAAGACTTGCAAACAACAAATAAATAGAGAAAGAGCCTTTTGTGTTTAAGTAATCTACTCAGTTCTGTAAAGTGTAAGGCAAATAACGGAGATTAAGAAGTTTGGACCAAGTTTACTTAAATAAGTCTACTCTTTGGTTTCTGCGTGCATGTGAATTGTATTATGGGTAAGTGCAACTCCATTTAATTCCATTAATCGAATCTCATAGTATATAAAGTATGAGTAATTTATTAGACTAAACCATATACGTATATTGAATACAATAACGAATATTCAAATAGATTAAATCCTTCCAAATAAATAGTATTACTCGTATTATATGATTGTTTTTATCATAGTAATTCAAATCAAATCAAATCTCTTTATTTGTGAATATAAGTCTTATAGTTATTAAAATGGTTACACTTTATGTAACTGTAATTCGATTGTATATTCGACCCCTTTTGAGTATACAAATAACATAATTTATAAATCCTATTGCAAATCATTAAAAAAGTATCATTACATTATTCATTCATAAGTATTATTTGTTTTCATTAAATTAAATTACCTTACCGTTCATTTAAACATTCATTAAATTATTATTAAATACCATACAAGTCATATCGGTATCAGTAATAATTCATGAATTGTGTAATAACATTTATTAGTTAAAAAAGATTTTAATTCGGTTTTGAATTCGGTCATATTTTTTATGTTTTGAAGCGCTTCAGGGACCTTATTATAGATTTTAGGTGTCATACATACATAATTCAGTCTGACGAAATTTTTAATAACTTTTAAATATCAAGAAAACTAGTCTCGAAAGAACATAAGTATAAAGATACTGTTTTATAGGTGTTTCTTTTGACTGTTATATTTTTGAACGAATTAGTATTCAAAAGAATTTACTCGTATAGTAAAGTCGTAACCAATGATTAATATATCAGTAATGGAGCATTTACATTAGGTCGGTTTGATCTCCATTCCAAGGACTTTGGTCACCGATCAATGTAAACGGCTATTCGTTTAGCCGTATGCAGCATATTTGGGCTGCCCGATCTTAAATGTTTTTTACGACTGGCCGATTGTGGCACGTGGAAAGCGGAGCAGGCGGTCAGCGGCCAAACCGAATGCGAACGACGCATTCGGTGATCGACTTAAACCAGTAAACAAACTAGTTTTGTCAACGAATCCGGTTTAAAAAAAATCATTTGGTGAACGACTTGATGTAAATGGGCCATAATATAGTTACAGAATAGAATGGAAATGAAAACGAGTTTACGTCGCCCAATAATTTTTTCAAGAAGGATATCTCTTAGTCCGTATCGATCTAATTCGTTTCAGAAATTAAATTGGCTTGGATGTGCAACTGTGCAAACTGCATACTGCTTTTCCTATAATGCATTTTCACGAAAATGTTTTTTTTTTTTTATATTAGGTTCATATTGTATTTTTTTTTTAACAATTATGCACTATTATTTCCTAAAAATCCATTTTTTTTGGAAAATCTACCAAATGTCAACCACTAAGAGGTATATTATTCATGTTATTATTGTACAAATGTATACCCCAAGTACCGATATTATAATTATAATCCCAGCAAAGTACAATATTGCTAAATTAATATTTTTTAAATATTAACATATGTGTCCAACATATGTAAAAAAGTGAATTCTGTCAGATAGACAGTATCTATCTATTAATCAGCTTTAGTACGTAAACTGTTGGAATAAGCTTTTCCTAATGAGATTTTTTGCCAGTATACGAGTACATACAAAAAAATGCTATTAACATTTAGTAAGTAAATTAAATAAAAAAAAATCCTAGAACAGTGCCACTTAGTGGGTCCAATAACCCCATGAGCGGATTGTGGGTTTAACCCCATGAGCAAAAAATCTTCGTCAAAATGGATAAAGCCGATAACGAGAAGAATTACCAAAACGAACGCAGGGATTTTATATATAGGTATGTAAAGGGAGATATTTTATCCAATTTACCTAAGTGGGTGAAATATATACAATGGTTGCGGCTTAATAAAATATCAGCTTGGGGTCCTAACGACCGCGAGATACTGCTATCAATCTTAAGAAAGTTTGCTTTGAGCGCCGTAGAATAATACTTCTTATTCTTTTCGTTTTATGTTTATTGACGGGTTCGTTCGGTTTCTGATATTATTCAAGTTTTCCTACATGAATCATTCCAAGTGTAGTTATTTATTTATGCCAGCAAAATTACTTTACTCAGAAATAAGACTGATTTTAAAAGTTTTTTACTTGACTTGGTAATCACCAAGACCACATAGAGGGCAGTTTTGTTGTAACTTATAGAATACTAGCTGACCTGGCAAACGTTGTTTTGCCATATAAAGCAAAAACGCAGCGCATGCAGCGGAAGCACTCATTAGAAAAAACTCCCGCTTTTGAAACATTCTTCATTGGTGCTCCGCTCCTATTGGTCTTAGTGTAATGATATATAGCCTATAGCCTTCCTCGATAAATGGTCTATATAACACTGAAAGAATTTTTCAAATCGGACCAGTAGTTCCTAAGATTAGCGCGTTCAAACAAACAAACAAACAAACTCTTCAGCTTTATAATATTAGTATAGATGAGAGTTATATCTACTGACTTGATTTGATTTTTTAAATCGTTTTTGATGAAAATACTTAATCAGTTTATTTAAAATAAAAATGGCGGATGTTCAAGATGACAGAACAATTATTTTCCACGCGTCCCCATAATATGGATAGCAAATGGGTTTTCTAAGACTAAAACGAAAAGCAAAATGACTTTACAAAATTGCTTGCTTTTAAAACTTTCTTTTCAAACGCCAAACAAACTTTTCAAGCCAGTTTTTACGTTAAATAGGACTGAAAAAGACTTTAAGCGAGTGAACACCCTTCAATAAATCAATAAGGGCCGTTATTTTGACTTATAGTGTGGTCACGATGACCCTTAACCCTTGATAATATATCTTTGCGAAACATTTTATGAATGTGTTTAATATTTGAAATACTTGATATAAAATATGAGGGCCTGGTATGTTCCGCATATTTGACAGAAAATTGGTGAAGAGTAAGTTCTTTACGCGCGTGAATGAATCCGCTGCAGTATGTTTGCGATCCGCATGCATGCAGTACGTATAAAACAATAGGGTGCTATATGTGCGTATGCGCACTTGATCCGCACGTGGATATGCGTGACATAAAAAAGATTTAAGTAAAATGAGTTCTGTTTTCTCTTCGATACATTTAGTTCTATGAACGTCGTCAACGTATTTAATCACTGGCAACACATTATCAACCTTTCCTGTAGTTTGACTTGGTAGTATCTCCGTCACACTTATTTCTGTATTTTAATAGTATAATAACACCGCTATACGGTGCTGTGTTCTCGTTTGTAGTGTATGGCAAGGGAGATAAACTTACAACTGTCTTTCATCATGGTCCTTAGGTACGGTGACCTGTGGCCAACTTAACACTTCGGTATCGTGGGGGCCGCGCGTCCCCCACGATACCAGTTACGTTAGTTTTTGGGGATAGCCATTTTTATATGTTTCTTATTTGGTACCGTTAAATATCTGTAATATAGTTGTACTCTAAGAGATAATACAATAGATCAATAGATCTCAATAGATCTTGAACGAAGATTCAGATTCCGAATCAGTGATTAAGTTTATTGTAAGGCAAAGACCGTGTTTGAGTCGTCCAAACTACAAAAAATCTGGTATAGAGCTAATCAACGAACGCAGCACAAACAGAAAAGTTGAGTATTTGAAGAACTCAAGACATTTGCGTGATAAAATTGATAATTTTTAGCAGTTAATATTTTACATACAAATATACTACGCGATAAGCATCAAGACTAGCGGTGATTTTAATTTATGTTGTTTTTTGTTTAATGTTAATAAAGCGTAATTTTTTTAAGTTTACATGTTATGGTTAGGTAAATTTATATTAATTTTGGTTATAACTTTCCAAATGATAACTTTTCATAGATAATTGTAACGTAAAAAAATTTTACCAAAACGTTGTTACTACTTTGCGATCTCTTGTAGTATTTAAGTAAGAAGAGATATATAAATAAAAACTAATTGATTTCATAAAGCGATCCGATTATTCATAATTTTTGAGCATTTATTCAGGTTCATAGTTAAATATTGCTCGCTAGGAATAAACATACTATGGGGGGCACTCGGCACCCACGATACGAGTTGCGTATGTCAAATTTACGATACCAGTTAAGGGTAAAGGTAATACTCCAATTAAATTTGAAGTTCATAAAAGGTTGATAGTAATCGCT
>MOOZ01000553.1:7900-26547 GCA_002930495.1 Cecropterus lyciades | reverse complement strand
TTTTTATAAGTTATTTTTATCAGATTAAAGTAGCAGACTAACATGCATGCTACCATCAAGTGGTAAGTGATTACTGCCGCCCATGGACGTCTGTAAGCAACTACATATAGAACAGGGGTTCTATATGAAGTCGGTCTCAGATGCGTTGCTACTCCCTAGGACTGAGATGGTCGCCTCATATATAGGTAAGCCGGCAACCACACCCTTCCAACGAATCGCAAAAACTGCTAAACGCTAGAAATAGGTGTAGCGGTTGTTTTTCCCTGGTCGAACTACACTAGTTCTACCACCTGGAAGTACCAAGCACGAACGCGATACAGTCCACTAGATGGTACGTAGTCAATGCTGCCCATTGATCTTATCTGAAGCCTGATACATATATAATAGGGATTTTATGTGAGGTGTAAGGTGGTTACCTTAATTGAAATTCAGTAAAATAATAAGAAAGAATACCTACAACCATGTTTTTTAGTACTTTGAAAGATTTTTTATATGTATGAAAACTGCACAAAATTATATATTCAAGTCCATCAGTATATGCTGCATATTATTTGTTTCCCGGTCAATGGTAGATTTCAAAAGAACCAAACTATTATTATATATAAGACATATCACCAGCCCTAGAATTACAGAGCTGAAAACCACTAATCTTGCAACTCCGTGGCTACAACACTCATTAACCATGTGTAGAGTCAGGTTACGGTAAATTCTCTTCGTGCCTATAACTGGGATTAATTGCAGTAGGGAAACTACCCTAATTGTTGTACTTTCATTCATAGTTCTGATAAGAAACTTTTCTTAGATAAGTGCCTTATAAGTCTACTCGTATGCTTGCCACATAAATCACGGTTTTGAAACTATCATATTAAAAAAAGACACATCCTTAATAATATAATAATAATATCCTTATGTGTAGTTTTTATATACAGTTTTCTATCGATAATGATACAATTATAAGGCGACATGCGTGCAGAAGCGGTCACCAGATCGGCTTAATTTTCAGTGTATTTAGAGTTCCATCTCCAGCCAGTCAGATATCTGAGCGATGAACTTAGATTTTCTGTTTTCGGGTGTTCGTCTTTGTGTGTATCCATTCAGAGACAGCACAAAATCCTAGAGTGAGACTATAAGTGCTATAAGCTGTGTTATAATTATTTTTATTGAGTAACATATTTTATAAATATTGATTAATTAGTAATTTCTAATGTTCACTTTTTATATTATTATCGACCGTTACTTGTAATAGTATCTTTACTGTGTATATAAAATCTTCAGATACAATAAAGCTTGCTTCTTCTCTCATTCACTTTAAACGTGAAGGGACTTTTAAACCCAATGGATCGATACGTCGCTGAGCTGAGTATCGGGTAAACGAAGTAGAACTAATGCACTCAGAGCATTTTCTACGTCATTGATACAATACGCTTTCTACACTCATAGCCTCACACTAGGATTTTCTCCTGTATCGTGGGTAACATAGACACACAAAGACGAATACACAAATACTCAGACCCGGAACAGAAATCTAAATTCATTATTCAGATGTCTGTCTGGCCAAGGATGGAACTCGGAACCCACTTGGTGTCAGACCGGTATGGTGAGCGCTCCACCACGCGGGTCGTCAATAGCACGTGCACACGATCGATTTGTGATATAACGAGATATAACCAGCCCAATAAGGAATTTGTGTACTTAGACTACAAATTACAATTATTATTACGTCATGGGTATAACTTCCAACAAATTTCAAATAGCAACTTATACCGAAATTCGAGTTTCCTTTGAATGTCGCCTTTTGATTTTATAAACATACTCTTGTGACTGTGACGTCATCACGCCCAGGTCTCAAGTTATCGGAAATCACCAAATCCAAAGGTACGTGTATGCTTCAACTGTGAAAATACCATCGCACATATATTTCTGCGTAAAAACAAGAATATCAATTATTGCAGTGTATTTGTTGAAACATAAAAGTAAAAACTATGTCCTTAAGTTCAGTAAGACATCTATGGTCGAATTTAAGGCATGTTTTGACTGTACCTAGTACCTAACAGAAACCTGTTTAAGCATTGTGTAACAACTTAAAATTAGTTCTGCATTTTCATTTTCCGTTTTCATTTGATTGCAGTATTCATATCTTAGTGGCTTATCCCAACAAAAATTCAAATGAATCTGATACAAAATTTGTATCAGAAAAACACGTACGTAAAACGCTATTTGCATCGAAATTAGGATTAACTTGCTTTCGTATTCCACTTGGATTTACGTCGAATATAGGTATTGTTCGCTGAATGAATTAAATAAAAAGCCGTAACGTAATACCCACAAAATGTATTTTCGACGTTGCTGTAAACACGTAAATCAATATACATTGGCAATATTACAAAGCGAATTCGAAGCGTACAATTTACTTATCGTGAGGCATATCCATTTTTGAAAGGAATTCAATTTGGGATGCTTTGTTTTGCGTATGGGTACTTCGGTAAATTTAATCATTTCCCATGAGCGTTGACGTTGACTTTGAAAGGTATTTCATATTAAAAATATAGCAGACATATCGATATATAAATTTGATATTACATATTGGATTTTAGTATTACAATGATGTCAGTGCAAATACCAGGTACTGTAGAATAAAATTGAATCAAGCGTCTACGATTCCCTTTCAATCATAATTTGAAACTACTTCCATCTAGCAGAATGTATGGTAACTATTTAGGAGTTAATATTACATTGGATAGTGTGACTCTATTTAAAATTCTCTTTATTTATACGTAACACTTACAATATAAGTTATGATTATGATGTCCATTTTACATAGCCAATTTGCTATTGGTCCGATTAAGTTATTGGGTACACATATAAATGCGCCAATGGTCGGATCTTTGTGTTAATTGTGTTGATGTGCAGATTACATGGCCATCATTTTTATGTTAGTAAAGGTTTTTAAACCTTTACTAACATAATAATGATGATGATGATAATTAAAGAGTAAAAAGATAAGTTTAATTTGAATAATTGAACAAAAAAAATTATTCAAATATATCGAATTTTAATTGTAAATTTTATGATATTTCAGTATAGTATTATATTTCAAGAGAATAATGAGTATCTACTTTTAAACTGTACAATTCTTTACTCGCACTAATCACTTAGCTTTTAAGTACAATAATTGTTTTGTTAAACGCTTCTTATCTTAGAGATTGTTTGGGGAGATTTTTTCTTAGTATGTATATCTACACAAACGAAGAAGTGTAAGAAATAAGACCACGTCCTTTTGAGCCTTGAAGCGTAATTTGGGAAATCGAAAAAATCCATTTCCTGGTACGCCTCACAGATATTACTCGTTCACTTTGTTGACGTTTGGAATTTAATTTGGCTGTAAAACAGAACAGCTTTGTTCTATAAGTTCTGCTACCTACAACTTTATATAACGCGCTTCAATCTGAAAATAAATAAAAAAAACGGCCACGTACGAGTCGACTCGTGCACGAAGAGTTTCGTGCTATTATATAAAAATAATTGAATGATTTAGTTTTTGTTGTCTTTTATAATAAATAAATACATTCTAATACAAATTTAATTCTCATACTCTGTATTGATATGAATTTGATTTCTATCGACGACCTGCGTGGTGGAACGGTCACCATACCGGTCTGACACGCAGTGGGTCCCGGGTTCGATGCCCGGCCAGACAGACATCTGAATGAAGAGTTTAGATTTCTGTTCTGGGTCTGGGTGTTTGTGTACTTGTCTTTGTGTGTCCATGGCACCCACGACACAGGAGAAAATCCTAATGGGCTATGAGTGTAAAAAGCGTTTATTATTATCATATCAGAATGAATATACCGTTAATATATACCGTTTAATGAATTGGTATTTCATCAATGTATCTGTAATGACATGAAAGGAGCACAACATATACAAGTGTGTTTTGTTTTCACCATTCTGTTTTTAGTCCCTAGCCAAAGAGATATCTTAATTATAAACTAAGATAACTAAAGATTCTAGGTCTGACCGTATGTTTTTTGTGTGGTCCTATTTTCCGTGGGGGAACCCCTCACGAGTTCCTCACGGTCGCGGGGGCAGCTAAGAGGATATGCCGGTCTTCTAATGGCAAAAGCCTCTCGGTGTTTCTCTGGGCTCCCTTTACCGGGATCACGAGTACGCTAGAAGCACTCGTCCGCGGTCAACGATAACACAAGGAGTTCTAATAACGAAGAGCTAGGAGCGTAAATAAAGTTGTTTATTTAAAACATTAGGATCTCATTTATCTTTATTAAACCCAGTACAAATGGAACTATTTAGAATTTTATGTTCGTAGGAACTCAAGGTGGGAGAAGTGTCGCTTCAAAGCCTAACAAATGAGATCGATTTTATTTTGCTGGCAAATTCATTGATCGTGGTTTCACGGGTGACAAGAGCAAGATTCATTCGATAGTCTTGTTTATTTGAATAATTTACTTTTGGAAAGGTCACACATTAAATATTTAACATTACAAAAACATTCATGTTTTCTGAGTGTCAAATAAATTCAGAACTTTACTTAATTATGCCTCTACATGTATAATGCAGTATCTTAGCGGGACTTTGACCAGTATATCTTGCTACATTAATACGAAATTTGTATTGTCTGTTTAAATTGATTACATTCATTACTTTGTGGGTCTCCGTACATCGCGCCTCGGGTCGTCACATCGCTACAATTCGTTGCCGATTGAAGCACAATGAATACGCGCCGTAATTGTTTAAAACAAACAATAGCTAATTGTTTTATTTTTCATTTGTTTTCTTTTTGTTATCGGTGACGTACTAATCGTACTGATAAAATAAGCACTATAGTTACTTTAATTGCAGGATCGTTACACATGATAGAATTTTTAGAGGTTTCCACATACGTATGTAGGCAGAGAATCGCCGTGCTTAGTCTACAAAAAGACATGATTTTAGCAATGTAACTGAATCAATGTGTGGATACTTGTTTGTGACAGCCTATGTAGATCAAGATATATTCTCAACTCGGTTATTCTTTTTACACATCTATGATCGTATCCTATGTGTATTCGTCTTTGTGTGTCCATGGCACCCATGACACAGGAGAAAATTCTAGTGTGGGGCTATGAGTGTAGAAAGCGTGTGTTTTTTGTTATCCACATAATAAACGTTAAGCCTTTTAGTTAGATCTATACCATGTTTCTATTCTATTTGATGTATCCTGCCTATAAATCGATTGTAGAAGCAGAAAATTTGGATGGTATAAATTATTCAAGTAATTGATATAAATAATACGAGAAGAGTTGTACAGGTTCTTTAGATTGTACCAGGAGGAGTCGAGGCGAAATATTTTTTTAAGTAACCTGCAGTCGTCAGGTTAAATAAGCAAAGTGAATTCTTACTCCGACTGAAATTGTGTAGCAAGAAATAAATTCAGGTAAGCATTTTAATGCTGAAGCTTTACTTTATTTATCTAAAGATGTAACTTCGGTAATTGTATCGGTGTGTATTTCATTAAGACATAAAACATGAGATCTGCCGCCAGACTAAATGATCAGGCTAACGGAGCACCGTGTTCTGGCAGCCTTAGTTCATATAGTATCGAAGAAGATAACTTTTCAGCAGACTGAAAAATCTTTGAGATGTTTAAGTGGTCCCTCAAAGAATAGTGTTAATTTCAATTAAAAACTGGTCCTGGTTTCAAACTACTTTCTAGGTAAGTGAACTTATTTTTAAAAATTTCCATTTTTTCTTTAAGTTACAATAAAACGCAAGCAATTGACCTACTTCATTATATTTCGGGTACATACGAGGTTCTTCCGGTACGAAGGTACTTATACAAACCAAGTTTGCTCTCGTAAATTTGGCCAGGTGTGGCAGGTCGTCATGAATATATGGAACGCCACACGTATTTGTTCATTCCAATGTGAAATCCCTACTCGTGTTAGGACAGTCTATGAAAATAAATTTATTCCTTAGCTTCGTTGTAAATCATAGGGGTGAATACCTTTTCGAATGTAACAAAAATTGCAAGATGTTTGGAAAATATTATTTAATCATAAGGTGTTTTTGGTTGATATTTATTAACAGTTGTATGGAATTCAAACTGTAGAAATATGAATATTTAATTAAAACCATTACCAACGGTTGGAATTTGGAGTAAGTTTATAAAAAAAAAATAGTTCTAAAACTGTGAATGTGTATTTTTAACTACACTCAATATTCCTTTTCCATAGGAAAAAGCGCGCTGTAGTTAAGATTTTTATCTAGCATTTGTTTAAAAACAGATGTCGATATTGTGTCCCAATTTAAATTGTCGTATTATTTCCGTAAAACATTAATAGCTTTAAGAAAAAATGAGTATTAGGTACATTTACAACAATTTTAAAACGATTACATGATAGTATAACATATACTTCCATGTAATAATAAAAATCATTGTCTATGATTACTCGGTTCATTACTAATAATAATTACTCATGATCAAACAAGATAGCGCATAATTATTAGTAAGATTGATGCTTAATACTTTGTCAGCACATTTTGTTGTTATTAATGTTTAGAGATTAGTATGAACATTGTGTTACATACGTACGTCATAGATTAATTGTTGCAAACTACCTTAATTGCGAAATATATAATAATGTAGCATCCTACATTATTATATATATCGTAGATATTATTTAAACTTCAATATGGAAATAAACAAATATAATGTACCAGATGAAAAATTCAGTAAACTGGTCTGATCGATAAAGGGTTCAATTCTTCGGCAGATAGACAGATATCTGAATAATAAATTTAGATGTGTATCCCTTGTTTAGTGTTTGGTTATAATACTAATGATAGCAGTATAGCTATTAAGGAGAAATAATGACAGATTTCAAGCACAAGGGGCTCTGCCACCTTCAAAACCTATACAACCTTCAAACATATATAAAAAATACCCGACTTAAAACTAAAGTCGGGTAAACGGTAAGTACAATCATGAATAAGTTATGAAAAGAGCCTATCAAGGTGATAAACGATAGGCTTCCCAAGTGAATTTGTCCGCATTCAATCCTAATCGAGTCGTATTTGTGTTTTTTGAATACAAGAAAAACCAATTCGCGCGAGAGCAACGGGATTGAAAGGGAAAGTTTCAGTGGCCGAGTATCGGAATATAAAGCGAGTCTTGTCGACCCCCATTTCGTACGTATACTGAAGTGAGCTACACAAACGGTAGGTGAACTAAGATTGAAATGTTCTAAGAAAGTTCCCTGAAGAAAAAAAATATACTTATTTTTTAGGTCATGTTAGAAAAGGTAAACTTATATTTTTTCTAAGATTGAAGTTGCGACCGAGATTTCTGGCCACCTGATGGAAAGTTGTAACTGATCTTTATTAGTATCTGTAGGGAACTCCATATAGAAAATTAATTCTATAGGAACATGACCTCATATATAAGTCAGCCAATTTCGGAGATAGGGTCTACGATACGCAAGAAATGCTTCAAGCTATAAATAAGTGTGATGGTTGTAAATTTACAGTCTAATCTTATTAGTTTACCTTTTTTTTATTTTTATCCGGACTCAAGTAGTTGAATTGACGGCTATATAAATTTGAATTCATTATACACTATGAGAAAATAACGACATCAGTTTACTTTCGAATTTAAATGGGTTTCTTCAAGGCTACCTCTAGCCTATACATTCCTTACAGAAATTATGTTTATGTCATTATCATCATATCACCTGTAATCATTAACACAGAACCTGTCACAGAATCAAAATTATTGCTTCGGTGTTCTTTTCACATTTTCGGACTTTATTTAATTTCATTATCGCAAATTATTTAAACGATAAAGTAGAATAAACGCTTTCTACATTCATAGCCACAGTAGGATTTTCTCCTGTGTCGTGGGTGCCATGGACACGCAAAGACGAATACACAAACACCCAAACTCAGAACACAAATCTAAACTCATCATTCTGATGTCTATCTGGCGGAGGATCGAACCCGGAACCCACTGTGTGTTAGACCCGTATGATGACCGCTCTGTCACGCGGGTCGTTACAGAAGGTTGATTATTACTATCTCTCTCGATGGTGATAGAATAGGATAGTAAGTTTGTCAGAACGACAAACCTTTTTCATCCATTGACCCGAGTTTATTTTCTTAATAACAAAATCACCGCTCTTTTAATTAAGCCAGCGGTTATCGCTCACGTCCAGAAAATTGAAAACATGAGTGTATTGAAAATTTTCGTTCCCTATAACGAATTTATAAAGCGATTGCCATCTAAGTGAGAGTGAGTGAATAATAAAATCGATCAACCGTTAAGCTTCTTTGCTCAGGAGGATTCTGGGTTAATTTATTTAATACCGACCTACACAATCTTTTATATTACACTCAATATTCATTATTGAACGTTTAGGGTTCCGTAGTGAAACGGTAAAAATGAAAGCCTATTAATAAGCCTTTGTTTCTGTTAGTCTATCTCTGTCTGTCATCATTCGTTATTGATAAACACTTAAAATTTATGTAGAGTGTTCATTTCGATGGCTGATATGAATACAAATACCAAAATTAAGAGAATAAAGAGGCTCCTAATACAAGAAACTAATAATTTTCGACGGCTTATCTATTGAACAGTATACATAGCTACAATAACGAAAACATAAAAAAATTAAGTTGAAAATTTTATGGTAAGAAACCGTATAATTATTATTGGTAATCTATACTAATATTATAAAGCTGAAGAGTTTGTTTGTTTCTTTGTTTGTTTGAACGTGCTAATCTCAGGAACTACTGTTCCGATTTAAAAAATTCTTTCGGTGTTAGATAGCCCATTTATCAAGGAAGGCTATAGGCTATATATCATCACGCTAAGGCCAACAGGAGCGGAGCAGCAATGAAGAATGTTTCAAAATCGGGGTTTTTTCTTTCTAATGAGAGCTTCCGTTGCATGCATAATGTTTATGTATGTCACGTTACATTTCTTTTTAACGCGGGTGAAACCGCGAGCTCAGCTAGTTTTATATATTGCCGCCCATCGACATCTTTGAGCTATTTCATATAGAACAGACAGTCTATCTGAAGTCAGTTACAGATGCGTTGCTACTAAGATGGTCGCCTCACATGAAATGTACCGAACCACACCCTTCCACCGAAATGCCAGCATTGCTTTACTTTTCTCTAATAATAATTTATTATTAGAGAAAAGTAAAGCAATGCAAAAATTTAATAATTTCTAATCTAATAAATGTAACTCTGACTTAAAAACAATTATTCCGGAATATTGACAGGTCGTACATATTGGTAATATAAATGAAGGAAAACTGGTGGTGACAGCCCTGACAGAACACGCATTTGTCTTGTAATGACGTGTTGTGAATAAAATAAATCTCAGTCGGCTTGGAATTTTATATGCAATAGACGAAGCAATGGGATTCATTTTGGCATGTTCCCGGCCTTCCACGGAAACTCTGGACATCGATAATCAACTATGAATACAGGGTTCGATATGTATAGGGCGCCCCAGAGGAGTTAAACCTTATCTTCGCGTCACTCTAGTATCTTGAGCCATGAATAATAATAATACGTTTGAAATATTGTAATATTGTCATGGTAATACCGGTAATAATAATATATGATAGCTGTACCTAAATATACCTTATATAATTCAGTAATAACCCATTATTCGTATTGACAAGTTTCAGTACCTTTTTTATAGTATGGAAGTAGCAAATGAGCATGCAGCCCACCTGATGGTAAGTGGCTACTGCCGCCTTTGGACATCTGTAATCAAACCCAGGTGTACGGGAGCAGGTATAAGTGGTAAATTAAATTCGTTAGTTCGACGAAAACTTCTTCTTTAATTAGATAACCACCATATTTGAGAGACAACGATAGAAAAAGTTCATAGACAATAGACAATGATAAACTATTACAGGATCCGTGCATAGATAATATATGAGAATGACGTTTAAATTTTCAACACCAGGTAAGACCAAAGTCTCACCCAAGGTTAGCCATAGGTGCGTTGCCACCCTGAGGACTAAGATGGAATGCCTCAAAAAAGTATGTCTCCCGTACCACACCCTTCAGACCAGAACACAACAGCGCATAACACACCTGTTATGAGGCAGAAATAGGTGTGGCGGTGGTGCCTCCGGAGTTCACACAACCATAACCACGAAGAGTTCTACTACCTTCAATGTACGTACAACGTATGTACGTACCTAACATATTTCAGTTTGTAATCAATTCATATTGCCTTTATATTTGAATGGCGATAGTGATATATCTGTGAAACCTCTTATAAAATACCTATTTTATATGTGACATAATATGCAAAGAAGCAACAAGAAACAACTACAACCGATCACTAGACAAGGCTCATCTGTCGGTTGGTCTGTGTACGGTCACACACAAACAACACACACATACACACACACAGGTACACACACTCACATACACACACACACTTCCTGTTGGCCACTCCACACTTACATTAGTTCTTTGTTAATCTACTGTTGTGTTGAGTATAGTGCTAATATCTATGTTTAATCTTAATTAAGATATCCATCTGTGGAAGAGCGAGGCATTCCTATCACATAGGCATGTCTCTGACTACTTACCAGGAAGTCCCGGCTACTAGTTGTTAAGGATTTTCTAAAATAAACGTATTTTTATTTTTTATAATTAGATTTCAATTTATCTTGAGGTAATATTTAATCTTTATTAAAATCCATTTCATATAATATTTATCCGTCATTGTCAAGTATTATTTTATTTATTTCTATTTGCATACCGTTTTAGACCTTAGACTCTAATTACTTAAATTTTCCTTTTTCTCCTGCTGTCATGATCTCATCATATTCCTGTAGTTACGTCAATAATATTACACCAGGAAATAATACGTCAATGAGAAATAGGATACGACCTCTAAACATAGTCAACCTATACGTAGATTTCTACCATTTACTAAAATTTTATAAACTATTTAAAAAGCAATATGAGTTGAAAGGGTATATTTGGAAATGCAATTCACCTGACGTTAAATACTCGTCTAAAGTTACTAATGAATTAACAAGAGAATAGAGGAGGTTAGCGCTAATTACAACGGTAGACCACTTACTGTAACTATAGAGATTGTGTAAAATGCACAGAATTTGCATGTCGTTAATTAAACGTTTTTGATATAATAGGGTACGATTCGCTGCAATGATTTTAAGATATTATTTTTTGGTAATTTTCGTAACAACATACAGACATACATAATCGAGGCATTCCGACTTGGTCTTCTGGGGTAGAAAAGATTAGTGGCCATCCTCAGTCTTGTCTATTAACTCATCTGGGGTTAATTATAACAGGCGGCTATGGTCACTTACAATAAGGTGTTTTGCTCGCTAGTTCGCTGTTTTTATAATACTCGGATAGATAGGAAAATATGATTTGATTTGCGCTTATTAGTTACTTGATTGCTAACTTATACTACTAATATTATGCGACCCATCATTCATTACTCCCTCATTACTGAAAGTATTCAGCCATATGGAATAATTGGAGCGCAATAATTGATACTAGTTGCTCTTCGCTGCGGTCGAAATTCGATCGTAATGAAACCCATTTTTTTTCTACTACAAAATTTTTATACGTATTTTCCCCTGTACAATAAATTGAAAATTATTTCTTAAAATGTCATTATAGGGATATGACATTTAATTGAGTAAGCTGCATTTGAAAGCAATAACGCGTTACTTGAAATTCACATCTGACAAATGACAATATCATAAACAAAGTCAGCGTCTAACAAATACGTGTGTTTGTGTGTGTCAAATGCATGGTAGTGCGTGTCATGTTTTATTTATTGATTTAATGTACCTACTTTATAAGCATTATTATTGAAAAATATGAGTTCTGCTATTTATTCTCCTACATAAAAACTATAAGTGTGCCAAATTTCATACTTTCATATTGAAATCATCTAAATGAATCAATTAATTTGATATGTTTCAACTTTTGTATTCTGTATTAAACAAACACTAGGAAATATAAAAACACGTTCATATTACGAGATTCATAAAAATAAATAAGTCAAAAACCAATACAATATGAATCAACAGTACAGAAAAAGATCCGTATTAGTTTTAGGTATAGAGGTATACATGTATCTTAAATATACCTTTAGAGTTAGTAAAGTCTGTTTGGCCGGGAATCGACCCCGGAGCCGTTTACTTGTCAGTTTAGTAAAAAAATTGCTGCACCTTGTGGATGTTATCTTATTCCTGTATTCAAAAAACCTCTTATTCTTTAAATAAGTGGCTTAAACCGAATTCCAGTTTAACGGTTTCGAAGCAGTAAAAACATAGGATTAAAAGAAGATAAGTGAATTATTCTTAAGTCGTAAACATAAACACCGCTGGAAACCAAATCTAATCGTTATTTACGGAATAGCTCCCACTGAGTAACGATTTGGAGAAACGAAATTGGATTTTCGAAATCCAAATTCAGTTTTACTGTCCACAGCTTCCAATAGTATGTCTGTTGAAAATATAGCTTTCCTTTCGTTCGAGCTTGGAATTTTAATAAAACTTCCGATATTGTTCAAAAGTTTGCTGATTCATAGCTTTATTAGACTTTCTAGAGATTTATTATCTCATTGAAATATTCTTTTTCTAAAGTTACTATTCTTAAAGGTAGTGAATAATCCTATTCCGATGAATTGGAACGAGTTCAAAACTATGAAATTATTCAAAACCTAAAGTGTTGATGCAAAGCCATTTTTTAATACGAGTATAACATTGAAGTATCAAACGAGTATTTGCATACTCGTGGAATTGCTTCCACGATTGCAAGTGGTTACTGTCGTCCATAGACATCTCTAAGCAACTACATGTAGAACAGGGGTTTTATTAGTATTCGATCACAATTGCGTTGCTACTCCCCAGGACTAAGATGGTCACCTGATATGACTGAGTCGGCTACTACGCTTCTCTACCGAAATTCGAGAAATGCTTCACGCTTGAAATAGAAGTGACAGTAGTACTTGTACTTGTACAAGTAGTGGTCGAACCAGATCAACCATCGAAAAATATCGAAGACCAGAAAATAATAATAGTAATAAAAGCGCTGGGTGTCACATTTTAATTTTCAATTATTGTAAGGAACGCTTCTCTGCTATTTTGTTGTCGAATTACTGTCCATTTGTATTTTATTAATTGGAGTTTGTTGTTTTGTCACTTTATTTAAAAGACTTTTAATTTGTACAAATTGTGTTTTTTAAATAATTTTCTGCCGAATTACCTAAGAATATTATATGGTAATATTTAATTGGCGGTCGCTATGCTGTACGATTTTAAAATGCAGAGGGTTCAAGGCCACGCAGTCATCATGATGAATATAGACTATTGTACTGGGTCTGGGTGTTTTTATATTAGCTTTGTGGTGTCCACAATATTCACTAAACAAACATCCTTGTGGATCTATGAGTTACAAGGGTCACTCAATTTTCATTTATTTTTTCATTTGACGACCCGCGTAATGGAGCGGTCACCATACCGATTAGACACGCAGAGGGTTCCAGGTTCGATCTCTGGCTAGATTGATACCTGAATAATAAATTAAGATTTCTGTTCTGGGTCTAGATGTTTGTGTATTCGTCTTAGTGTGTCCATGGAGCCACAATACAGAAAAAGCGCTAGTGTGGGGTAATGAGTGTAGAAAGTGTAATTATTATTTTTTCACATGTCAATGTTTTATATTATCCATGAAAATAGCCGATAAACTGTATGATAGTTTTCCTTTTTCTTTAGGCAGAAAAGTAATGGCTCGTTTATAGTGAAAGATTAGGATAATCCCAACTCTCCACGTCCCGCCAAGTGATCGTTCGTAGAATAATGTAACGTTGTCATTCGTATTGGATTGTGTATCTTTCCTGATCCCTTCTGGGACCTGAAAAATAGCACAATTTTTACGAGGAGGCAAAAGGGAGAAAACACATTTCGCTAACGTGTCACCTTGTTCCACGCGGAACTGTGAACGATAAGCTAGTGAACGATAAGCTAGTGTCCTATATCAAAGTTTTGATGTTTCATTTAAATATGGTAGTACGAAAATTATTGCCTTTTTAATATGTTTTCATCATCTTGGTATGTAGAAGTACGTATTTATGTAATGGAAGCTTTAAACGTGATTTTTACATACCTACTTGTAAAAATTCGGATTAAACACCCTTACCCTTTTTTGGCTAATTATCAGCCTTAAAGCTTTGAATAGGGGTCGGAAATTTTTATTTCTTTCAAATAGTTATTCTGTAGGTAAAGACTTTTTGTGCAGAATTTCATAAAATACCAAAGGTGTACTGAATCTTTTACAGTGTTTATCTAAAGTATACCTTTTAAATTTAAATAATACTACTTACTCTTACTACTCTTGTACACAAGATATTGCAATTTTATTTTGTTACTAATCATATTTTTACATAAAACGGACTATTTTAATTATTATATATGTACATACTATATGTACATATGTTACGTAGAGATTATAAAATCAGGTATTCCGGTATGGCTATTAATTTTATCATTGTTTCATTGTTAAGTTTAAAAGGTAATCGATACTCGTCAGCTATGTAACAAGTCCTTTCAGCGTTGACCAGTGGTGCGTTATGTTTGCAAAATCTGCACTGTGTCCCGGATATAGCAAAGACAAGACCGATTTTAACCGACTTCAAAAAAGGAGAAGGTTTTCAAATCGACTGTATATATTTTTATGTTTGATCTTTCGACTAGACCGATTTTCATTTGTTTTTATTAGAATGCACTTTGAAGCACTAGGCTTTCCGCATGTTCCCATTTTAATCTGGTCCAGTCCAGACAAGGGCATCCATAAGAAAACCGTATAAGTCTTAAATTTGCATTCAGTATGTGCGCGACAAATGGAGGAATAACTCAGCTTTTACTTATCCGAATGTCATAAAACTGGAAATGAACATTAGGTGTATCTAGGATGAAACGATGTAATGAAAAATATGATCTTTTACTTCTCGACCCTGCAACATTATTTCAGTAGTTGAAGGTCAAATTTTTTATCTTATATCTCTTTATACTAATAAATAATTTTTTATTTTATATCTCTTTATACTGGCCAACTTATATGCTCATATACTTGTAGAACATAGGTTCATCGTTGTAATCAAACAAAATATATTGAGCGCCATAGCGCCAACATATATTTAAAATATTTTTATTTCGCTTTTTTGAGGCATAGAAGTTGGTTTCATTTTTTTTTTTTATAGTGTGGATGTAGCAAACGAGCACGCAGCCCACCTGATGGTAAGTGGCGCCAGCGCGGAACACTGCTGTTATAAGGCAGAAATATGTATGGCGTTCTTTTTATTAAAACTGAGTTCTAATAAAGGATGATTTAAAATCGACATGTTTTCTGTTTATTTTTTTTTCATATCAGTCGATTTAAAAGATTAGGGTAATGCATTTGGAATTTTAAGCTAACATTCAAATTGACTACACCAAAACGTCCAAAATGATATTAATTCTTTGTCCGAAAGAAGAAACATTGATGAGGGTTAGTGGCATAAGTATTAATAATCGCTGACCAATTATGTGTTGATATACCTATACAGAAATAAATAATTTATGGTTTTATTGCAGCTTACCACGACTTGCGCCTAAAATTGTTGGTATCTATAATAGAAGGTAAAGAGTATTAGTAGTACCTAATTGAGAAGCGCTATACGTGTTTAAGATTTATTTTTTATTTTTACCCGACTGTGTCAGAAGGAGGGTAATGTTTTTTGAGCGTATGTATGTATGAATTATTGTTTGTATGTATGTCCATGTCTTTGGCACGCGCTACAGCCTAAACGACTTGAAGGATAGTGACGTATGACATATCATTAGAATCATCTCAGTATATTTTTAAAAATGCAAGGATGGGAAGAAGAGGGGGGGGACGAGTTTTTTTTTTTATCAACACAATATGAATATGAAATGAAAACTTACTACTTACTTTTACTCGACTATTTTCTATTTTTTAACAATTTTACTAGTTAGACCCTAAATTGCCGATTCAGTTCCGGCCATGGTAGTCTTATCTCGTTTTTTACTTACAAGAAAATCTAATTAAAAACTTATGCGGCGGCGTCATGCATATTATTAACCAAAACTTTGTTCTCCAAAACCCCAAAACTGACAACTTCCCAAACTGCTAATTAGTGTTCTTGCTAAAAAGTTAATATGAAACTTTTTAGTAAGAATACTAATTAGCGGTTTGTAACTAAAGAACATGTAGTGGAATCGAGATATGTAGCGTTGAACTTTTATACTGGAAGTATAAAGTAAAATGAACCCTAATGAATAAAAAACGGTTTTTATGTTTCTAGACTGACATTAGAATTTTGACCTGTATCGTGGCTGCTATAGATACACAAATACTCAGAACAGCGAGGTAAACTTATCATTCAAATATGTCTGACCGGGGATCGAACCTCAACTGCATGTTCCTCGGAAGCAGCCTTTTAGTAGCCTTTTACGACAGGCAGGAGATACCGTAGAGCTACGGTATCTCCTGTCTGTGGCCATTCTGGTCCGGTTAATATCAGAAAGTGCGGTGAACTTAAATGCTCACCGGGGAAGAGCCTGCGCTTGGAGGACTCCGGTTGAGTTCCGACGGAGTTCCCGGAGTTATCTACGCATCGCTAAAGACTCCACAAGGGCGGGGTGGTTTAGTGCGGTAAAAATCCCACATTACCCGGCATTGCTCCTACGTCGTCAGGTATCTTTTGAAGGTTTCCCATTCGAGAACAAAAAAGGGGTTAGATTTACGAAAAATGGTGAAATAGATGTTAAACTGTAAAGCTAAATACTAAGTTTTATTGAGCTTGCATCTATTTTGACGAACTTTCATGCAAACTTCATCCCATATTTAACCCTTCTAGGGGCTCATTTTCAAAAACGATGAAATTGATGTTTTATTGCCAAATACTAAGTTATATTGAGCTTGCATCCATATTGGCTAACTTTAATTTAAACCTGCAACCCCTATTACACCCTCTTAGGGGTTGATTTTCGTAAAACGTTGAGGTAGATATTCAATTACATTAAACCACAAAGCTAAATACTAACTTTCATTAGGCTGGCATCAAAATTAGCGGACTTCCGAAAGAACTCTCATCCCCTATTTAACCCTCTTAGGGGTTAATTTTTCAAAAACGGTGAAATAGATGGTTTAATACATCAAACCACAAAGCGCAATACTAAGCTACAATGAGCTTCCATCAAAATTGGCGGACTTTCAAAAAAACTTGCAACCCTTATTTACCACCTAAGGAGTTTATTATTCAAAAACAGCTAAATATGTGATTAATTTTATCAAACCATAAAGCCAATTACCAAGTTTCATTAAGTTTGCATCAAAATTGACGGACTTCCGAAAATACTGTCAACCCCTATTTAACCCTCTTAGGCGTTGATTTTTCAAAATCGGTGAAATAGATATTTCATTATATCAAAGCACAAAGCTAAATACTAAGTTTCATTGAGCTTGCATCAAAATTGACGGACTTTCGTACAAAGTTTCATTCCCTACTTAACCCACTTAGGGGTAGAATATCAAGAAATCCGTTCTTCACATACTTATCATCGTTAAATCCTTCATGTCTCACTGCTTGGCATTTCCTCTACCACTACGTTAGTCAATGGGAATTGATACATTTTACTCGTTTTTCTACAAGATACTCGTATATTAAAATTTCTTCGTAAGGTTTTCTTCACCATTAAAATCAACAAATGTGTAACCGGGATTCGAAGAGAATACAGATTCTTAGCGTGAGCGGTCTAACTTCAGGCATAGTAACTTTACTTATGATAGTAAGTGATATTGAGTAGGTCAAAAATACACAACGTTACAACGCCAAACCGAACTCAAACATAGTCCCGACTCCTTGACCTCTTTTTATTTGCGAAGCGGACCGCAATGAAACTGCGGACCGCCATCTGAACTAGACCGCTATCTGAATTGTAAATGTTATTGTTTCTCAACTGTCTTATCTGGAAATCCGGTACAAGGTCATGTGAAAACAAAGATGCTTTTATATGTAAGTGTCAAGTATACAATCTGGATAATCATATCGTTTCAGTGGATCAGTGATAGCCAAATAGTTGAAACTCGGCCGATCAATCGAGAGTTCGAATCCCAGGCACGCACCACTGATTTTTCTAAAATGATGTGCGTATTATAAATTAATTATCTATGCTTTTCGCTGAAAGAAAATATCGTGAGGAAACCTACATACCTGAGATTTCTTTAAAAAGTTCTCAAAGGTGTGTGAAGTCTACCAAATCACATTTGGCTTGCGCAGTGGACTGTGGCGTGAAACTCTCTTAATCGGAGAGAAGACCCGTGCCCAGCAGTAGGACAATGATGGGTTGGCGGTAACCATATCGTTTACCATCCCAAATAGGAACCGGGGATGATTCTACATTAATATAGATGACAAGCTGCGCCCCACGGTTTCACCCGCGTATTAGTTACTACAAAGAAAACTAATTTATGTATTTATATGAATTAGAATAAATATTATATTTATAAAAAACAACTTCGCAAATAATGCATTATTTTGGAAGAAATTTGGTTAGCATATAAAAGGG
>MOOZ01000552.1:46843-63818 GCA_002930495.1 Cecropterus lyciades | reverse complement strand
TTAGTTTTGTCGGCCGGTGAGTTCGGGATGGACGCGTATACGTCACATTCTTGCAATGTAGTATCGTGCGGTGGAACGAATTCGGTCTTATTTTCTTCGCTATACGGATGTCCATTAATGTACAAGATATTGTGTTTTATAATTGCATGTTTCCCTTCGGTTCTTGCTTTAAGCATTATGACATGTGTATTTTGACGTTCCTTTAATTCTTCTATAGTATAAAATTCTGAAATGCGTATCATTGAGTTTCTAAAATAGTGTTTGTGTGTGAGGATATACTTTTTCNNNTCATTCTTTCACTAATCAGTTCTACAACAACTGGACGTGGTTTACCCTTGTATTTGCCTAATCGGGTGCAGCCTTCAATATAACCATCGATGTCAATCCGCAGATAATCATATATCAGTTCTGAAGTTATATTAATAAGATCAATTTCTGACTCATATCGGTGTTCGCCAATGCCAAACAAAATAATTTTCTTACAATTTAGATGCTTATGAAATTCCTTTTGCATGTTGTCAACTTCTTTTCTAAGTAATGTGTTTTCGTTTTTAAGTTCTTGCATTTCGTGTATATTTGTCGGTTGAGATAGCATACATTTCTCTACTTTTTCGTTTAAAGCCTTCACCATTTGCAAAATAGATTCAATTTTTAGATCCATACTCGTAATCTTATTTTATACCTTGTAACGGTCGGTCGGTTGAANNNCAAAATATATTACGTAATTGTCCGTATTTATACTTCGAGCACTTGTCACTTTGTTTGTAACTTATATTAAACAACTTTAAAGCAAATTATCTCTAAAAATAATTCAAATACATTAAATTCAAATACACTTGTGTTTACTTCGAGAGCAGTGTTGCCATATCATATAATACTTATACCTCTTGCATCTTAACTAGTTAATTAAAATCGTTAATCACGTTTATGTTACCATTATAAAGCGGCAAAAATTGTTTTTCATGATGAGTGTAGTAAGATAAAGTAGAAATTTAACTACGGTCTGGAGTACCAATGCATCTCTAATCACCTTCATTTAGAGAGCTAGTCTTATTTGCAATTACTGGGCGGTAGTGTCTATTTTCTGTCAGATGCAATTCATCAGTCAATTTCCATTATCTTCTTAAATTTTAGAAGAATATCTTTAGGTAAAAAGGTATGTATATTTTATATGAAAATGTATTTGATATTGTATTTGATAGTTTAGTACCTATATGGATACCATAATTTGTCTTATACATTCTCGAATTGGTTGTGCACCCTTAATTATATATGTGTATTAAACTATATGTGTATTAAATGTCTATAATATATTTAATATGTTTAAATAAATTATAGACATGTCATTAAATGTCTATAATTTATTTAATATGTTATATTAAAACATAATATTTTATTAACAGCCAAAGCAGCTATTCAAATGGATACACAACATCCTGAGGGCATGAAGAAGATTCAACGTTTAGAAGAACCACAACCAAAGAGAGCTGATGAGCCGGAACGTGAATTTGAAAAACCAATATTTACTCAAGTTCTTACCGGTCCTTCGGAACTATGGGAAGGACAACATGCCCACTATGAAGCACGCGTTGTTCCCGTTGGAGATCCAAGCTTGCGGTTTGAATGGTATATTAACGGCGTGGAACTTAAGATGGGTAAGTTTATTCGACATATTTTTATAGGTAGTTTTTTTTTGTTAATTTTCGTACTTTGCCTATGTACATGCATATATATATATGCTATGTATATGTATATGCATGTATATGCGTATATATATCCTATGTATATGCATATGCCTTTCGTACATCGCCATATACATATATTCTGCAATGTAATGGCTATTTTTATGTATGATAAAGAAGAAATACTGATATAAGGAATTACAGTTTAGACGCTTCGACCCAGGTTTATTGGTTGTATATGGTATTGACCATTTAACAACTGGTGGGTTACTAGCATGTTTATTGCTTCTGTCACTCGATGACACTTGCAATTTAAGTATCTTTTTTATTACCTACATGTAAATAAAAATCGTATAATATGCTTTATACTATATTGTAGGATTATAATCCAGTTAATAGAGTATTCCATAATTCAAATATAATTCTAATTTTATATGTTAGTTTTAATAGTAATAAATATACAATTATACTATTATTTTACAGGTTCCCGATTCCGCACTACACATGACTTTGGATTCGTCACTCTAGACATTAATTCAGTTGTAACGGATGATGCCGGCTTATACATGTGTAAAGCTATAAATAAAGCTGGCAGCACAGTATCATCGACATCATTAAAGGTCAAGACTAAGTCCACAATAGTAGACCAAGCAATGAGGCCGGAATCTTGGGAACAAATTCAATTAAAGGAAGCAGCAATGAATAAAGTACCCGAAATGTTTATTGATGCTGGAATACAACAGGCACCTATTTTCACCACACACCTAAAAAGTTACGACAAACTTGTTGAAGGACAACATGTTTATTTGGAGGCCCAAGTCGAGCCTCGTACTGACCCTAATTTAAGGATTGAGTGGTTCAAGAATGGAGTATCGCTAACTACTGGTTCAAGATTAAAGAGCACTTTTGATTTTGGTTTAGTCACTCTTTCTATAAACTCGTTAAGGATTGACGATTCTGGTATATACACATGTAAAGCAACAAATTTAATGGGCGAAGCTGTTTCCACGGCATCAATTAAAATCGAAGACCGTCATTGGTTATTGGGTGAATCACTTCATCCAGAATCATTAGATAGAATTGGCGCACTAGAACAACCAAAACCAACAAAACTAGAATCGCCTGAACCCGTCTATGAAACACCAGTATTTATTTCTCACCTAAATAATATAGTATGCAAAGAAGGTGATAACATACATTTCGAATGCAACGTCGAACCATCCAGAGACCCTACATTAAAAATAGAATGGTTCTTTAATAACAAACCACTACCATCTGGTACTAGATACAAGAGTACTCACGATTTCAGTTATGTGTCTTTAGATATGGTTCATACATATGAAGAGGATTCTGGTATATATACTTGCAAGGCTACAAATAGCAAGGGTTCAGCCACAACTTCGGGTTCTTTAAGATGCACCGGAGATAAACACATTTATCTTGATACTCAACATCCTCAAGGACAAACTGGATTAGAGGCTGTGGAACAGGCAGAAGAAGCCCGACTTTCTAAATTAAGAAGAACATCATTACCAGAAACCGATTATCCTAAACCAGAATGGATCGTACCAATTGCTGCTGAATACCAATTGGTGGAAGGACAAGCACTTCATTTTGAAGGTCAAGTTGAACCTAAGAATGATCCCAATTTGGTTATCGAATGGTACTTTAATGGAAAAATTTTAGAACAAGGTTCAAGATTTAAGCTAACTAGTGATTTCGGTTTTGTAACTTTAGATGTTACTGATGTATATGAAAGAGATAGTGGAATTTACACATGCAAAGCTTATAATAAGAAAGGAGAGGCATTTACTTCTTCAACCGTATACTGCACTAGCAAGGAGAACCTCATCGAGCGGACCCAACATCCAAAGGGTACTGAAGGATTGGAAAAGATTCAAAATCTTGAAGATTCCCTCCGAAAAGAGCCAGGTCGTGGTCCTGAAGATGATACTGGTAGACCACCGGAGTTCACAACAGTATTCCAGGATATTGTTGACATGAGTGAGGGTCAAATTGCTCATTATGAAGCATCCTTAATTCCTACTGGAGATCAAAGCATGGTCATTGAATGGTTCTATAATGGCAAAACAATAGAAGCTAGTCATCGAATCCGTACCGTTTATGCATTTGGTATGGTCGTTTTAGAAATTTTGGGAACTAAAACTACTGACTCGGGTGTATACGCATGTCGAGCAACAAACAAATGGGGACAAGCAGAAATAAGCGTTAAACTTGAATGTGTAGACAAGAGTAAAGGAATGAAACCTAGATTTACTACACATATAAAGAGCATTGAAGGCCTTAAAGATGGACAGTCTGCGCACTTTGAATGTACTGTGGTTCCCGTGGATGATCCGGAGATGAAGATAGAATGGTATCATAACGGTCAACCCTTGCGACACTCTACAAGAATAAAAACCGTGTCCGATTTCGGATTTGTTGTTTTAGATATAGCGTATACACAAAACCATGACACAGGTGAATATGTCTGCCGAGCTTATAATAAATATGGCGAAGACTTTACCAAAGCTACAATTAACTGCTATGGAAGAGGAGGAGTTTATTTGGATAGTTTACAACCTGATTCATTAGCCAAAATTAGGGAACTAGAAAGCCTGCAAGGGATACAACATCAGGCTCCTGCCCCTGCTTCTGCAGAACCACCTCGGTTTGTCACACAAATACAAGATGTCACTAAACTGGTTGAAGGCCAGAGCGCACACTTCGAAGCACGCTTAACACCAGTAGACGATCCAGACCTAAAAGTTGAGTGGTTCTATAATGGCAAGAAATTACCACATGGACATAGATACAGAACGTTCCATGACTTTGGCATCGTTATTTTAGACATACTATATTGTTATGAAGAAAATTCAGGCGAGTACGAATGTATTGCAACCAATAAATTAGGCCGAGATTCTACAAAAGCGACATTAAAATGCACGTCGAAGGAGAACTTAATTTTGGACTCGCAACTCCCGCGGGTATGTAACCTTTCGTTTTAATTAAATATTAAGGGAAAATAACTTAAAAGCGATTCGTTTTTTTATTATAAATACTAACACGGATGACATGTTATAATTAAAGTAAGTTTATATATGTGTATAACATGAAATACATATACCTCAACATAATTAATGAAGCAATACGCGTTAAGACAAGTAATATTTAAGATTAATTATTTATGACATATAATTGTTTCATATTTACATATCTTTTTAAAGGGCATGGAGGGTGGATTAGAAAAATTACAAACCTTGGAAGATTCTATGATACGCAGGAAGGATACCACAGTAGAAGAAAAGCGGGGTAAAGCTCCCGTTTTTACTGTTCCACTGTCTAATATCGAAAATTTGAGGGAAGGAGAAAATGCACACTTTGAAGCTCGTTTGACTCCTACCGATGATCCGCAATTAAAGGTATGTGGTGTAGTTAACTATCTAAAGCTGGTCAGGCACAAGCTGAATTAATTAGAAAATTAAACCATGTAATTACTACACAAATATTAATTATTTATCGATATATATGTGTACTTCGAATGTAAATTTTAATTTAATTTTTCTAGGGTTAGTCGCTATATCTTGTATTTAATTACTTTTATTTGAGACTTTTAATTATATTAATTTTAGGTGGAATGGTATTGGAATGGAAAATCTCTTAAGGCAGGCTCCAGATTCAGGACTTTCTGCGACTTTGGTTTCGTTATTCTAGAAATATCTCCTACTTACCCAGAAGATTCTGGAGAATATTTATGTAGAGCTTACAATAACTATGGTGAGGCGGTCACTACAGCTACCATGAAAGTACAAGGGAAGAGGAATATAATACTGGAATCACAGTTGCCGAAAGGTATGGAAGGAACTATCGATAAAATTGCAGCTCTTGAAGGCTACACTGGATCAGTTGATACATCAACACCTGAAACTGAGAGTGGAAATCCACCTGAATTTATCACTACACCGTCAGATCTTATTCTTTCGGAGAACTCATCTGCTCATTTCGAATGTCGTTTGGTCCCTGTGAACGATTCCAGCATGAGAGTGGAATGGTTCCACAATGGTAAACCACTCTTAACAGGATCTAGAGTCAAAACCATCAATGATTTTGGATTTGTTATATTAGAGATCGGTGGTGTTTACCAACGCGATGCTGGTCTTTATACTTGCAAAGCTACTAACCGTCACGGAGAAGCTACAGTATCATGCAAACTACAGGTTAAGGGCAGACAAGGAATTATACTAGAACCTCAGTTACCATCGTCTTTCAAATCTGGTACTGAGAGCATACAAAAGCTAGAAGAAACATTACACAAACGCGAAGAGATTACTATCGAAGATGAGAAACCAAATCCTCCAAGATTTACCGTAGAAATCAAAGACAATATCGATATTCCTGAAGGGGGTCCAATACACTTTGACTGCCGAGTAGAACCTGTAGGCGACCCAACTATGAGAATTGATTGGTTCCATAATGGTAGGCCTTTTGCAACTGGTTCTCGTGTGCACATGCTCAATGACTTCGGTTTCATTGCATTAGACATTGACTATATATACGCACGAGATGCAGGTGAATATACATGCCGCGCCACTAATAAGTGGGGATCTGCTACAACCACGGCTAAGATAACTTGTAGCGCAAAACGTGATATCGTATTAGAATCGCAATTACCACAAGGAATGAGTGGCGAAAAGATCAAAGAACTTGAAAAGGGACGTGTAACTGATACACCTAAAGAAGAACCTGTCATAAGCACTCCTCCTAAATTTATAACGCAAATACAGTCACACACTGTGGAAGAATCTGAAGCTGTGCGTTTCGAGTGCAGAGTGGAACCTAAGGAAGATTCAAAACTGCGTATCGAATGGTACCGCAATGGGAAACTTTTGCCTTCTGGGCATAGATACCGTACGGTGTATGATATGGGATTTGTCTCTCTTGATATTTTGTATGTATACGCAGAGGATTCCGGCGAATATGTGTGCCGAGCTGTTAACGACTTTGGCGAAGACTTTACTAAAGCCACAGTATCTTGCAAGAGTAAGTATTCATACATTTAAAATAGTTGATTACCAATATAACTAAAAATTGAATAAACCAAATTATCCGTTATCAATTTAAAATTAAATAGTTTTTGGTTACTTGATTTATTAAATATATTATTTTTACAGAACTGCCCGATATTATTCTACAAAACCAAGTTCCTAGAGGTATGAAAAAGTCAGAAGCATTAACGCAAATGGAGGCAACAATCAAGAAATATACATCCGAAATATTTTTGACTGAAGATGATCTCTACGATGTCGATAAAAAACAACCTCCACGTTTTGTAACGCAAATTCAAAGCCAGACGACATTAGTCGAAATGGAATCTACTAAATTTGAATGCCAGTTGGCACCTGTAGGAGATCCTAACATGAAGGTTGAGTGGTTCTTCAACGGAAAACCTTTACTGCATAGTATGTATTTAATTATTATAAATATTGCAATGTATGCTTTTATCATTGTAATGAAGCTCATTGTCTAATTGCTAATTAACATTAAAAAGGTGCTCTATTAGCGGTGTCTTTAAAATCATATTGTAAATAAATTAAACCCGATTGTTAATTGCAGAAAATCGCTTTACGCCGATTTACGACTTCGGTTACGTAGCTATGAACTTCGGCTGGGTCTATCCAGAGGATAGTGGAGAGTATGTTTGTCGTGCAACTAATCTTTATGGTATGGACGAAACAAGAGCTGTCATTAAGACTGCTGGCAAGCCAGGCATTGTTTATGATTCGCAACTGCCAAAACATATGAAGAGTATTGAAAAGATCAGAGAAATGGAAGCTTCTTGGCAAGTGTAAGTATATTACGGATGTTATACACGTAATTGGCTGTTTTTTTATAACGATAATTGAAAGTGTTTAATTATTAGAAAATTAATTATTTGGGAACTTCCATAATAATTCAATAAAATGTTATATGAAATTGTAATGAGGCTATAGTATATAATAAGTTTAAAATCTAACAACAAAACTAGTATTATCATAATAATAATAATAATAATAGCATATGCTAATTACTAATCATTACGTTGATATTGCATTAACCTAAGCACATTACTATTTACTAGTGGTCCTGAGCAAGCAGTAGAAGAAGCGAAGGCTCGTTCAGCGCCTGTATTTGTGAGTCGTCCTGAACCAGTAACTGTGGAAGAAGGTGAATGGGCACGGTTCTGCTGCCGAGTCACTGGTCATCCCAAGCCTCGCGTCATGTGGCTTATTAATGGAAACACTATCGTGAATGTAAATGTCATTTGTTGATAAATTTGTGTGTTTGTTTTAATTTATTTAATGGTCTCTACAAAATATACTATTCTACATCTATATTATTATTTTTCAGGGTTCGAGATATAAGCTCATTTATGATGGAATGTATCATTTCGATATACCTAAAACTAGACAGTATGATACTGGAAAAATTGAAGTGATCGCTAGAAGTTCCGCAGGAGAAGCTCTAGCTACGACCGAATTAAAAGTTATTCCGAGACACGATGACTATCGCGGTGTTCTAAAGAACGCGCCAAGACGTAAGTATTTATTATTGAAAAATGACACTGTTAGGTTACTGTTAAAAACCTTTTTTAAAGGCTAAAAGCTATCTGTCAGTTATTGCTAAATGATAGAAGAAAGAATTAAAATAAATAGCTTTAAAATATATGCTGCATTAACACACGTCACCTACTCAAGCACACACCAACATACCGCTTAAGCACAAATAAATTCCCTTGCATCCTTAATCCTTCCTTCCGACTACTGGTATGGATTTAAATAAGACCAAGCTGCTAAATCACCTGCTTCTACCGGCTTAGCATCGGATTCTTGCCGAGGTATGTTTTGAAATTATATAAGTTAAGATAAATTTGATAAAATTGTATTAACCTATTTTATTGATCCTGTAAACAGCTTGGTATGATGAAACAACACAGTATCAGCGTTCTGAAACTGAATTGGAAAAAACATTTGAAGAAAGGCAAGTTATGCAACGCCAGGGCGTTATTGATCATAGACCTGAATTGAAACCAAAAATTATTAGAGAACCCGAAACAGAATGGCAGCAAACAGTAAAAAAGAAGAAGAGCGAGGAATATTATAATAAACTCCAAGAGCTGGAAAATGAGCAAGTGGTCAAAGAAAGTAGACTAAGGGAATCTAGTCACCAATATGCAATTCCTGGTGAAAAGGTGACAAGCAGCTCCGTAGCTAAAAGTATGGCACAGAGATATGAAGATAGTTTGTAAGTATCACAACTATAGTAATAAAGAATATAAAGCATTTAGTCAATAAGCGTTTTTTTAACTATAACTTTGTTTACTGCAGGGAACAAACAGAAGAGATCACGGAGAAACAAGTTCAGAAGAAGGTAAAGCCTAGGATTCCGGATCCATCCGAATCTACTGTGCACGGGAAGGAAGTCCACGTCGCTAAACAAAAACAAATTCAAAAGGAGGTTGTAGGAGATAAAGAAATCACCCGTAAAATAACATCGACGGAGACTACTGAAGTTGAACATAAAGCGCAAACTCAAGAGAGAGTTGTAGAAGGGCCTGTCAAACCGAGCAACCCTCCTGTATTCACAAAAAAGATGCAGCCCTGTCGTGTGTTTGAACATGAACAAGCTAGATTTGAAGTCGAATTTGATGGTGATCCATTACCCGTAATAAAATGGTATCGTGAAAATTTCCCGATTAAAAATTCACCAGATTTTCAAATACATACTTTTAGCACAAAATCGATTCTTATAATAAGACAAGTATTTGTCGAGGACTCTGCAGTATTTGCCGCTGTAGCTGAAAATAGAGGAGGTACTGCAAAATGCAGTGCTAATCTAGTTGTAGAAGAACGCAGGCGTCAAGGCAGAGGTGGTGTAATTCCACCAAGTTTTACATTAACTGCACAGAATGTTAACGTAACTGCTAGCCAACTAGTACGGTTTGATACCAAAGTTACCGGCACAAAGCCTATTGACGTCTATTGGCTTAAAAACGGCAAAAAAGTACAACCCGATATAAGAAACAAGATTCTTGAAGAAGATGGCACATATACTCTACTTATACTTGAAGCTTATCCACAAGATTCAGGAAAATATGAATGTGTTGCAATTAACAGCGCAGGTGAAGCAAGATGTGACGCCGAATGTGTTGTTAGTGCCCCAGCTACTAAGGAAAAACCTAAGCCGCAAACGAAAGCTGCTAATGCACCTCCAGAAATTATGGAACCATTAAAAGATAAAACAGTGAACGAAGGTCAAGCTATTGAATTCAGTTGCAAAATAACAGGAAAGCCAACTCCAACAGTACAGTGGTATAAAGGGGACAAATTAATCAAGCCTTCAAAGTACTTCCAAATGTCTAGAACAGCTGATGACTACACTTTGCGCATCTCTGAAGCTTTCCCAGAGGACGAGGGAGATTATAAATGCGTCGCTTTTAACTCAGCTGGTCGTGTTACCGTTTCTGCAAAGTTGAAAGTTACACAACCAGATCACACCGAGAATCTGCCAAGTCTGACATCTTTGCGCGATGTTGTAGTCTATGAGGGTCAACCTGCTCAGTTTAAAACTCATATAACCAGCAAAGTAAAACCAACCATACAATGGCTTCGAGAAGGCGCTCTCATCCCTGAAACTCCTGACTTCCAAGTAAGTTTTCATTTTTCGAACACTAGTGTGATATGGTAGTACGTCAATTAAATAATCTGTAGTATTTTTTGTATACAATTAAATAATTTATAACAACTGGTTGATTGAGAAAAATATTAATAAGTATCTTATTTTATAACTTGTTCTTTTTATTTGTTGATATTTCTTGCTGATATATAAATAATAAATTAAAAAGGGGAAATAGAAATGAGGCATTTTTATAAAAATACAGTTTAATTTATTTAAATCATATTTCTATGCAATTTAACAACTGATAGACAGTTGTTGAATTTCATCTTTTATTTTCGATATAATAAGAAATAAAAATACTGTGTTACAAAAGCCCAATTCCTGTTAAATTATAATAATTTTAATAGTAATAACATTTACAAACTAAAATAAAATTAGATTAATACGTATTTGATTTCGGACATTTTAAAATTGAATATTCACTTTAAATTAATTCTCACCCACAAGCAGCTCAAAAAAATAAAAATAAATCAAGGCTGTCATTAATTTTCAGATGATCTACGAGGGCAACAACGCCGTATTGCTCATCGGCAACACTTACGAAGAAGATACCGGCACTTTCACCTGTCGCGCGACCACGGCCGCCGGCCAGGTCGAGACTTCGGCAAAACTAGTCGTCAAAAGTAAGACATAGACACAGGCAGCGAGCTCGCGTCGCGCACTTTTAATCCATTAATGTAGTGTTTCTTTGTTTCATCTCTATACCTCAATGAGATCGGGTGAAAACTACTACGTTAAATATTTTAAAGTTGACAAGCGAATACAAAAATCTCAGAAGGCTTCACACTATCGTAGCGGTTCCCGCAGTAACGATTCCGCCCGCTTCCTAGAAACCTCGCGTAACGACAAGTCATGATGTTATGGCCCATAGACTATAATAATTATCACAATCACATTGTACAAATGAATGTCCTTATCTCCATAATAAGCAATTTCGCGCGTATGTACAGTCGACCGCTATGCGCGCATTGTCTAACATAATTTGCAACTGAACTCTATTGTAAACTTAACTCCGTAGTATAATTTGCGCGAACTTCTGCATCTAACAATGCTGTAAATTATAAGCTTTTTGTGTAAATAGTCTAGTCCATCCACGAGCCAGCAACAATTGGAGGTCTACGAGGAACGAGCGGCGAGCTTCTGTACATTTGGACACACGTAACATGTGATTAACATGAACACGACTATACGATGGTTTTGTTTTGCTTTTACCGCTACGATGTATGCTAAATATATCTTAAATTGATATATTACTGTGAAGTAGAACACATCACTTGATATACAAGACGCGTCTTTTGGCGAATCGTCAAATGTAATTTTCACCCAATACTCTTCTATAATATTAAAAGCCTGCGCTCAGTTTATTAAACAATTTGCCTCATTAACAAAAATATATTAAAAAACTACATTGCGCTTTTTGTGTTCATTGAGATTTGATGGTAAAGTTTATGCAAACGATCTCAATGATTTGTATTTTTCGTTAAAAGCAGCTTTTACTTTAAGTAAAGTTTACCAAGGTCCGTGAAACTGGGACTTGAATAGCATTCTGTGGTCTAATCTTGAAATTAATGTAACTCAGCCGTTATGTAACATAATGTTGACCGCAAATAATCACCACCGATGTAATATAGTCAAGTCCTCGCTTCAATCTTAACCTTTAGCATGAATCACTGTTTGTCTTATCTAGTATAGATTGTTGTCGAAAAGGAATCGTGTTGTCTAATAATAAGTGCACGTAGGCCACGGTGTGTCGTACGCCGACGTCTACTAATATCATTTAACAGCTACGACTAACTTTGTCATGCTATATCGTTTTCATTAAAGTACATTGATTCACGCCGTCGAGGTAAGCTCTGCGTTGGTAGGTGCCGCAGGCTCCGGGTGGGTCGTACTCGCGAAGCGCAAAGTTAATCGTGGTTGTATCACGAGATGAGTATCTCTTCCCGCTGTCAACTCCCCTACGACAAAGAAACAATGTGTTAGTCGCGCCTTTAGTGGCGATGCATTACTTTTAAAGTACGCACGCATTACTTGCCTTGCCAGTTTCTATGTTTTGATAAACACTGCCGATGTTGATGATCTAATGTTTTCTGCAAGTACAAATCCGAATTGAATGAGATTTTATAGTTTAACGTTACAGTGATCTTTAACTTAGTTTGTTTTAAGTGCACGATATTGTTAAAATAAATTGTGTTGTATGTTTCACCTAATTGTATTAAGTTATTAGGCGTGACAGTATTTTATCACGTAATTTTTCTACCTATCCATATATTTATGAAGTAAAATTTGTATGTTACCTTAATGTGAAAACTGTTTAATAAACGCTATAAATTAATAATCATTTCGCATTATTCTACACACACATGAAATATGATATAAAATCATCCCAAGTGAGCATACCTCCTTAGTTACGTAAAGCATAATGGGGTACGGAGTTCCGTCAACATTACCCACATAGTATTTGATAGATCCACACACTGCACTTACACGTAGTGTCTTCACTGTCCATCAAATTCTGGAATCTCAATCAGACCAGCTGCTATATAAATGAGACTCCCAATTATACACCGAATTTTACTATTTGCATGATCCCTTTGATGGATAGAGAGGCTACTATAGATGCTTATTATCATCGACTGGCATACCTCTATCTAAACCTCTACTCTACTCATGCCATGGAGAACTTAGACTTAATAAACCATAGTTTTCTATGCTACTGTTGTAACTAAACAGTTAATTAACTTTTATCTAATATGGTTTTTTGTTAAACTTTGCCAGTTAACTAATTTTATATTGGTTTATATATTTTTATGGTTTCACATATTATGCTAAGATAAGTCTTTAAACAGTCTTCAAAATTTTTGTAGCTTACTACACTCAGATCAGTGACTATAGTTAACCATGTAGAGTTGGTTAATAATAAATCAAATGTTATAGATGGAAATAAATAAGTAAGATGTAAGGATACAAAAGTGCAACACACATTTTAAGAGACAAAAGAGACAATCTGGGTCTAGTTACTTTTTGCATCATAAATAAATAATGGAATTCCTAATAATTATGTTACGATTGATTACAACATAAAGTGTTAATTATTATTTATTTCGAGATGCTAAAAGTAGGAGGTCGATTTTAAGTCTTATGTCTTTTATGCAACCGGACCATTATCGCATAATTTACCGATCTAACTGTCTTATCATTTATTTATACAAAACATGTATTTCATTTCGGTACTATTTTAAAAATGTTTTCAAAACTATAATAAATTAATGTTTGGTATGCCAAATACTTGCTGCCATACTGTCGTTGAAATTTCGATACAAAAAGTAGTTAACACTTTAAGTTGGACGCTAAAATATAAAAGTTACTTCAATGAGTCGGTTTTACTATACACAGTACATACACGTATATTATACAAACAATTATGATAAATTCTGATAACCAAATGAACAAAATACGATATAAGGTAACCTACCAGAAAAATTGCCAATAAGTGATTAAAATAAATTGAAAGGTAAGAATAACATCAATACAACAATAAATCCCTATTAGTCACAAGAAAATAAATAACGATTATGTTACCTAATAGACAGCTCGGTAAAGTAACTGATATTGGCCATCTACACTAACTAAGAGATTTTATGTGCACTTCGGATAGTTAGGCGACTCCGGAGATCGAACGGACTGCTTCCAATCATTGTCATTTTAAGGGAGGTAACTTTCGCAATTTACATGTGCTGCAAACATCAGCGTCTTAATTTCCCAAGTAATGAAACTCTCTATAATATAATCTATGTTTCATGAATGTAGTTTCGAGGGATAGCAGTCATTAGCTTTCCATAGGAATTCGTCTTATTAAAGTGCACCAAACTTCTTCTGTTCACACTATTTTTACTCTCATGGAAGTACAGAGCAGTTTATTTATTTTGTGTTAGTTTCCACACTTATTAAAATAGGTACTCAAAACATACAAAGCGCTCAACGAGACACGTTTCCTTCTGAAAAAGTTCAAGTAGGTAAGGTGAAAATGACAACATGAAAAGATTGACAATGACGGAGAAAATAAGATGGCGTCCACTTTAACTCGTCGTACGCGCCAATATGAGTAATTTATCTTAACGATAATAACTACGGTAAGTACAATGAAACTATTTATTAGAAATTTCAAATATAAATTATTTTAAAAACTTAAAATGTAAAATTTAAATCGATTGTATTTCTTAAAAATTTAGAATGAGAAATGTAGAATAAAACTCCATTAATCATACTGTTTATAACGCTTGGTATCGTGCCATTTGAAATTTTGCGGTGTAGAAAAACTAATTTTGAAACCAAGTGTAAATTGGACTCAGGAAAAAAAAGTTTCCAAACGTACACAAAAAAAAATAAGCTAATAGAACTTTTAACTCGAAATTTGTTTAAACATGCACATAGAAATATGATCACAGTTAACGAATAATGCTCGTCATCTGACATAACATGCAGTCGCTAATCGTGTGGCGTTGCTGACTGATTTGCCACTTGATGGATCGCCGAGCAGTAAATATTTAGTTCGATAGGTACAAGGAGTAACAAATCTCTAGCTAAGTTAAGACGAACGAGCAATATAAATAAATGTATCCCTAAAACAAGTATAATATTGTTTTAAAAATCATACAATGTATCTATCTATGAGGTACATTAGAGAAATGAAATCTTGTTAGCAAGTTCAGTCTTCTGGACTCGTCAAAATAAATCATTTGAGCCCAGTAGTGATTCTAGTGGTTTACTAGTAATGTCTGAAAAGTTTGACTGTTCACCTCCTGGCTTCAATATTACGTTCTTATTGCCAAATCAAATGTATTAACTTGTCAAAACGATTCATATGAGGCCGAATTCATCCGATTTATCATGAGTCACTGTTAGTTTCACTATCCATCTTCTGATCAATCCTTCATTATCGAGTCCAAGCTATTGGATTGGTTAAGATAATTCATATGAGCCCAAGTTCGAGGGGTTTAATAATAGACGCTCAAAGTTTCAGTAACCTTCTGGCTTCATTATCAGGCCCTTGTAAGGAACCCCAATCTTCTGGACTCTTCAAATGGAATCATTCAAGCCGGATCCTGAAGACTTTTCGCTAATAGCCATTTTCCGCTATCCATTTCCTTATGTTACCGAGCCTAATGTATTGAGCTCGCCTACATAAACCATTTGAGCCATCCGCCGTTTCAGATCCCCTTCTTCGGATTAGTTCCAAGATACCTAATTATTATATTGTCATCTTTAAATATACAAGGCGGCGAAAAAATCATCGTCCTATTAGAAGATGCTCAATTTCTGCAAATAGTAAAATAAATGATAGTTCTAATCTGGCATTTCTGAAGTAAATATGTACAAAATACTTTTCAATGCGCGTTTCCGAGTAGCTTAATCACCTAAACGAGAGGTTTTGGTGATATGCACTGGCCGGCACGATCGCCCGAATCAACCGTTCAAGACTTCTTTTTGTGGTGTTTCTTGTAGTCACGTGTCTATGTCTACAATTGACGATGATTGAAGCCCTTAAACGTAATGTCAAAAATTACAGTCAAAGAAAATCGGGTGACAACTTTTGCGCCACCGTATAAGTACATATCAAATTTCATATCGATGTCAAACGTAAAAGTTTATCACGAACAAAATGAATTGCATTGTTAAAGAGCATTGCATTTGGCTTCTGGTGAGAACCGCGCAATGTTAGCAAAGCGAATGTTTTTATTTAGTAGTTAGTAATTTAAAGTATTCATTATATTAATCAACCTGTCTTTTAATATTGTATGTCTTATAAGATCTTAGAAGTTTATTAAAATAATATTATATAGAGATATAATATTATTTTAATAAACTAACATTCTCCATTTGAACAAAGTTTCAACATTATTAACTATCCTATTAGATTCCGAAGATTATTGGACTCGTAAATATTCTCAAGAAATATTTCTTTCTGATTCCATATTTCTGTATTTCTTCTAGTTTGGGTTATGCATCGTCTATTATATCAAATTTTGTGAGCCTATGCCTTCAAGTGACATTTGGCGAATATAGCTTGCTACGCCATTGTTGCCGATATACTGAATGTTATATTGTTTAGAGAATTAGATCAGCGACAACCACGTCTAAGTAAAAATGGCACATGGTCCGTCAACCTGCTTTACTGATAACTAGTACACGGCCGTTTATAAATACACAAATTTGAAGAAGTTGATATCCCTACTATGTTGTGAACGTCTAAAGACAGATGACCATATAAATCGTCTGATTATATATTACCCATCCCTATTATGACATATACATAATTCGTCGTTTAAGTTCTAGCACCGCGTAAGTTTTTTATTGGCGGCAATAAAAGTTTGAAAATCATCGTCTTTAAAATCGAAATACGCGTCGTTTTGTCCAAACAGAATCACGACACAATAATTAATACCTTTAAATTATGGAAAAGTACAAAATGGAACTTTAGTTGCGTCTATGTAAAATTAATCGGTTTTTGTCTCTCCAAAAAAAATTCCAAAAATGAATTACGCGGTGCTAGAACTTAAACGACGATTATGAAACTT
>MOOZ01000552.1:28653-46576 GCA_002930495.1 Cecropterus lyciades | reverse complement strand
AATTTAAAGTATTCATCTGAAAAGTATCAATAAATTAAAAAAGAAAGGAGTAGCAGTATGTAATTTCAGTATTGGTTACATACTTATTCATGCAGTAGGTGGCTCAAAAAGGATTATTGCACGTCGAACGTGTAGCGTTTGTCTGTGCTCACTTTGTCAGTGACAGGCCATTTTCCCGACTTAAATCGTTCTTATCGCGTATATATTGCACTTCAGGGCTAATATGAATTCACGTATATCAAGAGGAATTCTTTGCTTATAATATTTCATACTTCTCAAAAATATTATGTTCAATATAATAAAAAAAAACTGATTAAAAGCCAAGAAAAATACCCAAAAAAACTGCACTAATCGAGTTTTTTTTTCATTCGCTTCAGAATTCTTAGGATTGAATGCCTATTTAAATATAATATATTCCACTATAGTGGGAAAAAATGGCAATCGATGTCAAATATGTCATTGAGTTTATATCAATAGACAATCAATTGACAAATAATGTAAGATTTATTTAATTGTAAATCTATAAATGTGGTTTTGTTTATTTCATATACATTATAACTCGATAATTAAAACAATGATAAAACATTTTACAACCTTCGAATTCAAATAATTACATTTTCTATGATAATATGTGGTGCACTCTATTGTCAAATATTTTACTACCATTGATATGAAAGTTAATAATATACAGCTAGGTAGCAGCTAGGCTAGGGAGGCACAGAAAAATACTTTAAATGACAGGATTGCTTAAGTTTAGGTCAACCAAATGGGCATAATTGGTTGACTATAGAGCTAAATAAGCCACACTTACTATTTTTTTAAATTAATGAGCGTTATAAGAAATGCTCTTTTGGATTTTCCAAACAATTTTATTCTAGACACTCTTGTAAAATTATAAGATTTATTTAAGCGGTGGAAAGGGAATTAAGAACGTCAATTATTTCACTACAAAAATTAAATTAAATAATACACTTAATATATTCTTGTCTTAATGGTCTTAATATATTTTTGTTGTTTATTTAATAGTATATTTTGTACGTACGGTAAACAATAACATTTGCTTACTAAAGTGCTTGATAAATAATTAAAAAAATAGGAGACGTCAAAAAACTCGATGGCAAACATAATAGTACATGCGCTATCGCTATTTTTGAAATTGAAAGGTAAAATGATATATTGCTTGGTTTGCTGCCATTTCAAAATAGTGTTAATTCCAGATTATTTTTATTTTCTTACAACTTGTAATGTTTACTGTCTATTTCAATACACGTCCCTTTTATTTCACTACAAATATTTGTTATAGTCTATTACTGAAAGTAAAATGATATTATTTGCTCAGCAGCAAGAAGGTGAATAAAACAATTTAAATGCTTTCTACATTCATAGCCCTACACTCGGATTTTCACCTGTGTCGTGGGTGCCATGGACACGCAAAGACGAATACACAAATACCCAGACCCAGAACAAATCTAAACTCATCATTCAGATGTCTGGCCGGGGATCGAACCCGGAACCCACTGCGTGTCAGACCGGTATGGTGACCGCTCCACCACGTGGGTCGTCATGTAATGTAATTTTACATTGGGCGTCAGTGTTATGGGTAACGTTACTGACGAATATTCCCTTAATGGCTGCTTCTTTGTCATTCACACTTATCACAATATGCGCCCAGAGTAACGTATTTGTATTTCTGCTCCAGTATCAAATTAAATTGAAATAGATTATTAATTATTGTTAATGTTTAAAGTTGACTCAATTTAGATGTTATAAATAATTCTAATTATTCAGGAGTCGGAGGCTATACATAGTGTATACTTCCACATTAGACTATAACTTCGCAACATGTGTCCTCGAAAAAATAAAATACTTAGTGCAAATTCAATAATATACTTACTTTAATAATACATTTAAATTATAAAAAAACTTAAATAAAAGAAGATCCAACTTTATGCGCGATATACTTTTTAAACTTTAATATTTCTTAATTTTACAACATACTAGGCTTTCTTTTGTATATTCAAATTAGTGTCTCAATTTTTAGTATTCAATTTTAAAAATATATAAAGAAAAGACGGGAGGGAATAAAAGCGGATAGTTACAAGAAACAATTACAACTCGCAGTTGGTGACATTATTTTTAAAGTTTTTGTTATATACCGTGGTCTTAAGCAACGTAAGAGCACAACAAGACGTCCAAATTGATGGCAAAACAGTTTTGTATCTTGAACTGAGTGCAATGAAACGGCGTTAAAATACTCTACGTTATCACTACGCAAGCGCTCCTTTGGTTGCTTTACTTCTTTTATTTAAATGACAGAGCACTCAATAAGAGAACCTTAAAACGCAGTCATACACTATCACAAGAGTTTTTTTATGCTTAACAGAAAGGTTGATTTCACTCTTATATTTCTTAGAGTAACTTTTGTCTTAGTAATAAATAATTCACAGCATCCTACTTAGTCCTTAAGGGTACTCAAACTCAGGTAAGACAAATCTTGTTACCCAACTGCGTCAGAAGGAGGGTAATTTTTTCGAGCGGATATATGTATGTTCGTTTTTATGTATGTCCATTTCTTTGGCACGCGCTACAAACTAAACGGTTTGACGGATTGTGACATATAACACATCATTAGAACTGCCTCAGTTAGCAGAGGGACATAGGCTATATAAATTTTAAAAATGACGCCTGGAAATAGAGCAAAAAGTGGACGACTTTTTTACTATTACAACAATATGGGTATCAAATTAAAGCTAGTAAATAAACCAATTTGAAAAAAATATATATATATAAGTCTTATATATATATATATATGAGACTTTTACTTTACTATTATGACCAAAAATTCATATAAACGTAAAAAAATAAATATATAACATTATGAACAAATTTAACGTTTTAAGCAGTCGGGTTTCTGTATAATGTTTTAAACGATGATAATAGTTTAGGATTGATAACAGATGTAGACGGTTATGACCACTTTACTGGGCACTTATCTGGCGGACTACATGTTCGTTTGTTATTTTTTTAATGTGGGCCGCCCCATGTTACTTAGATTTGCCACCTGATTTAAAAAAAAATGGATTTTTACTGACCAACAATGAAATGATGGAAATTCGAGATTTTTATTATTTATTTATGACTATTTGAAGATATTATTAAAATAAATTTCAAATAAAACTCTTCATTAGAACCGAACTCGTACCACTCTAAATCAGGTGTATTTACTCCGGAAAAAGGATGCAAACTTTCTTCACGATTTCAACTGATTGCTTATCTGAAAGAAAAAATAAACAGAAACTTAGTCTAGAAGCCTAAATGCATGGAATGACCTAGAATCAGTTGAAAATATTGAAAATTGGGTTTTTGGCTCAAACTCAACATATTCGATTTAATATTCCAAAAACCTGCAACTTTTACCTGCAGTATCTTTATAACCACTTCAAATTTTAGTAAATTTCTTTACCAGCATGTTCTACACATGTTTGGCAAAAAATCCAAAAGAGGAAAAAAAAATATTTTGAACTCATCAGATGGGGCAATCTCCTTAATTTACTTAATACTAAAGGGCTGCTAGATATTGGACAAAAGGTGCTAGAATTTATATGGATTATATATCTGAACTACTGGAATTATTAGTTTCTCAAAAATTAAGCTCCTGATTTTTCTATAGTTAGCCACGAATAAGTTATTGGGTATTTAATTAAATACGGGCAAAGAGAAGTTGATAGTTACCAATAAATAACAGTTTTTTTTATAAAATTGATTCAAAAGAGCTTCCCCAAAAAGAAAAAATATCCGTTACGGGACGGCTGCCAGAGGCGAAAATATGCATAAAAGACAAGATTGCGACAGGAACTAAATAGGTATATGGCAAAATTATAAAAAATAATATGACGATTTTTTTACGAAAACCGGTTGTGCGGTCGGAGGACCCCCCGTCAGGAACGAAGTTCAAATCATGCCAACTCACTATACATGGTAATAAAAAACATTCGAAATAGATTACTTTCATTGCAGTGGGATAAAAGAAAACATGTTTACTTACAGCTTTTACCTCACCATAGCTAGTTTGAAACTACAATCATTTAATTTAATTTATACTATCAAACATGTTAATGTATTTCGTTTTGATATTTTCTCGTTTTAATTTGTCTAGTAAGTGATTGTAGAGATCTGTATTTTATTTGAAAGTCGTGTAATTCGTTTAGTCAAAGCGTTAATCCGTCGTAGACGGCATTTTGAAACATTTCTTCAAATTTTTAACTTGTTCCTCTAACAATCTGTTTTTTTTTGTCACTTGAAACTTTTATGTCATTTTTATCGGCAGATGTGCTACAGCCAAAGCTTGATATTTTTTAATAATTTGATGTATTCTCCATTTTGATTTCAGTTAGCGGTTCCTAAAACAAATACAAAAATGACGGCAAATCTCAAATAGCGTTAGATTTTCATATTAACTATTTTGTTTGATTATCAACAGCCAAATATTAAATATACCTATAAAAAAAGGAAACAATCAATAGTAAAACAAGATTTTGATACTGCCAACTTGTATGGTCGGTTCTGCTAGACTATGATTTGCTTCAGTTTATAATAAAGTTTTCTAAAAACATTCATTATACTGTATAATTTAGTTAGTAATACAGGCTAAAAATAAAATAAGATAAGACTATTATTACATTTATGTTCAAATTTTAATTTTCACTTCAGTAGCATGCACTAAATTACTTAATAAAAACGTTCATAATTTACTACATGCCACGACGAAGCTGGATGTTTCTTTTGGTATATTTCAAGTAGAAACCTCATTATTTTATAAAGCAAATACGGGTATTATTTTGAGTAAAAAACATACAGTAGGTACTATTTTATCTTTCTTCTTTCTAATATATCTTTAAACTTAGCGATGAAATGTTAACGATTCGTCTTGATTTTTTTTTCTCGAACGCTTATATTATGGGCTTTACACCATTCAACAACACATCACATCTTCTCAAGAGCACTGTTCACCTCACGTGTAAACTTTCTGGCCACGTTCTCAGATAGAAATTAATAATTCATTCGCCTTTTTCAGACGGTGAATTCGACAAACTCCCAACGTATAAACAACACATAAAACTACAAAATTAAGTTGATAGCTGTTTTAAAATATTTTAACGTTTTGGATCGAACTTTTGTATTTGTTAGTATAATAAACCAATGGTAACCAGACAACCATTAGGCACGTTTTGCTATGTGACACGTTCAAAAATAATAAAAACAAACAAACATGTTTTGTTTCACTCACACTTTGTGACATGTTATTTGATACAAATGAAAAAGTTATAGAGTACTCGTTTTTTATGCTTTCCACAATTTGTTTGTAGTAGACTCAAAACACGCACGCGCACAGCAGACTTCGTTACGTGACGACTTCTACCAGTTCGCACTCCCCGTAATCCGTTAAGGAATTTAATAAATATTTATTTTCTTTAAATAGAATATTCTATATACTTTTCAAGTGTAGTACTTATGCAGTGATGTACACGATATCTTGTACAAAGTATCTGGAATACTAAACGCAAGATACTTTTGGATTAAGTATTTTAGATACCAGATACAAAATACATTCGAGAATGGTATCTGAAATACTAGATACAATATACGTATCTTTCAAAGTTTTTAAAAGATAAAATACTTTTGTATGAAAATAAAATTTTAATGAATCACATTTATTAATTTTACATTAATTATTTACGAACAGAGATGTGAGTAATTTAAGATACATGTAATGTTATATAAATCTATAGCCATTCCAACTATAGTCCATTTATATACTCAATAAATGGACTTATCAACACAAAGAAAAATTGAATTCATACCAGTAGTTCCTGAAAGTAGCGCGTTCAACCAATAAAATATTAATACAAATATTATGTGCATATAAGTGTATCATCAATAAAAAGCGTGAAAAGAATTTTTTTAACAAAAAATATAAACCGACTTCTATGCCACAAAAAAGCAAAAAAATAATTTGTCTCAGCATATTTTGTAAGATTACAACGAATCCATGTTCTACAAGTATACGAGCGCCGACTTCTGAACTATGTACTGTGTACGTAAGAAAGCAACATATATTTAATTTATTTATTTCTTTTTTGTGGCATGATTTGGTTTTTATTGAAAAAAATATTAGTATAGTTATTTCTTCGATCGGGCGTCATGATCATACCCCTAGAATAAAAGAGTCGCTCCACAGGGGCAGAATTTGGCAAACAGGTGTTAAATATTTAAAAAATAAACGCTTTCTACACTCATAGCCCCACAGTAGGATTTTCTCCTGTGTCGTGGGTGCCATGGACACAAAAACACGAATACACAAACACCCAGACCCAGAACAGAAATCTAAACTCATCATTCAGATGTCTGTCTGACCGGGGATCGAACCCGGGAGTGGGTCCCGGGTTCGTGCGTGTCAGACCGGTATGGTGACCGCTCTGCCACGCGGGTCGTCAGATATATATTAAAAATATATATTTTTATTGTACAGTAAGTATATAAGCGGTGGTATCTTTATTATTTAGGTACCGTTTGTTTCTAAGTCAGCAGTGCTGGCAGCAGACCCCGGGTTTTCGCCACTTGCAATAGAACAATCGGAATCCTCTATAAACATGCTATAAGATTCATCTTTTCCGATCCGAGTTTTGTTTTTCAGATCGTGAAATAATGTATTATTAATTTGATTATTACTAAAAGTATCTTAATATATAAAAAAGTATTTATAAAATACTAAGATACATAACAAATGTATTTAAATGCAAGATACAAGATAAATTTAAAAAAAGTATATCAGATACAAGATGGAAATACGTATCTTGTATTTGTATCTTAGATACTTGTACTTGACTTATCTAAGATAAGTCACATCTCTGTACTTATGGTATATATACAGTCTATATAGTGTGGCGAACCCGTTGCAACGGCAAGCCTCGTCACGCCAACAATCAGGTTTACCTGCGGTATAGATGATTCACATCAAAATAAAAATTATATTCAAAATAAGTATTACGTATATTGCTGTGTATGTAAATGTTAAATTAATAGTCTTTAACCTGCTTGTCACTGTGTCAATGTATGGTGATAATCGTATCAAATCAGTGCACCATGTCGCCATGACATTTATGTTTGAAAAATGTGAGACTAAAATATGCCAAAGAGAAAAGATGTACGTATGAACGTAACTAATTTGACTGAACGTAAATAATATCCACTTATCACATGATGTCATAACATCATCAATGATATTAGTCTGTAAAAAAATATTGTATTATTTGACTATTGAAAGCCAGGGTGGCTTTATTGGGGTTTTATTTTACGTTACACGTCTTTGTTTGGGTCACCGAAATTATATTAATCTTAACTGGTCCAGCAGATTAGGAAGATTGCTTGTAGTGGACTGACAGACCAATGCACGAATTATCATATAAAGGCTCCGTTTTTAACACGCTTTTATTAGCTTCGATCGTACCTATATGTGTATCAATGTATTTATGTTTGTAACGGAATCTTTGAACGCGATGTTTTAGACCGGTCCTGTGCCCTCTGAATAAATACATCGGTTTCCCGCTGTTTGTCGATTATTACAAAAATACTCGATTAATCAACTATCTCAATCGATGATCCTTAACTATTTCAGAGTAACTTTTTAGGATAAGCTGGGCTTTTTTATTAGAAATATTGAATAATATACCTACACAAATTACAATACACATACAAGACAAATTATGCTAATTTCATTCATTACAAAATTGAATCTCGATTCTGTCTTCACGTCGTACAAGTTTAATAATAATCGCTTGGAAAAAATAGATAGTTTATCTTTATGTGAGAAGTAGTAATAAAACGTTGCGAATCCTTTTCTTCGAGTAAAAGTGTTACATATTGGCAATTAAATCCAGTTTCTAAGACATGCAAGGGATTAAGCGATGGTCATGAAGTGTTCAATAATACGTCATTTAAAAAAATATCATCACGTCGTATGAAAAAGACAATTTAAAGTTGCTACCTGACATTTTTTTTAATCAATTTTCCGCCATATTCAGAATCTGGGCGTATGTTGACATGAAAAGTTAGTAAGTAAAGTTAAAAAAATAGATACATTATATTAAATATTTATATATTAATAAAATGGTAATATTTATATTTTATCATGTACTATATTTACATAAATCGTAAACATCCGCATCCACATTCACATCCACGGATGCGAAAAAATCGACATCCGCAACATCCCTGATTTATATGATTAAAGGTACTTTTTATTAGTACAATTCCACGTAAAATGTAACTTTAAAAGTGAAGAAGTGACGTTTATGTTCATGGTAAAAAAGACGACGCGTGATGACCACCCTTCAAAATTCCAAACTGTAATAAGTTTAGTTAATAAGTACAAGAAGGAAGTTTAGTTAATAAATAAGAAAAAACATCTTGAAGCTTATAAACGGTAAACCGTTCATAAAGTCATTGCTTTTTTCATCGTATTTTTTATAATATTGAATTCGAGAATGTACTATAGTCCGGTGGCTCGGAGAACGCATTTCTATCAAGTCGTGTTCGACTCAAGGATGAATCTTTGAAGTGGTATATAATTTATGAAGAAAATATTAATATCGATTAATTCTTGTACAACTGAACAATTACATTAAAAACTTTACCGTTATCTAAAACGACAATAAATTGAAAAATATTGGGCTAAATGTAATAACGCTTAATAAATTTAAATTGAGGGAAATAATACTAAATTTAAGAAATATATTTTTAAGTCCACATGATTACATCAATGATTAATTATGATGATGATTTTGAAACAATAATTTTAACGATATGAACGATGTCAGTTAGCATACTGTGTATGTGCGTTGAATAATATTACAATTATTTCTGATATTTTAATAAATTCAATAAATAATAATAATAAACTTAATATTTTGAAGCTGCGCCCAAACCGAATATGAGAAAGCAACAATCATTTTTTAAATTCTGGTTGAAAATCGCAATCTCAAATGGCGTGCTGGACATAATCATAGGTCTGTGGTCATCTCACTGGTTTAGAAAACGTTCTTCAGTAGGTATTTCTCATTAAGTTCTCTGTTTTGACCCGGATTTCGTTTAATTGACTGTTCCTGTTTATCACACTGACCTCGGCGCAAAATCGGACTTCGTTAAATAGGCAGGTATGTCACAAATCCACTCGTGTCATCGTAATGTTTTCCTTAGAACTCCTCAGAAACAGGCGAGATGTTCCCTCTATAAATATATCATACTAGCAGACCCTTGAAGTGGGCCTTCATTGAGCTAAAAAAAATGGTTCGATTACACATAATGGGGGTGCTCAAGTTCCTTAACAGTTTTTGAGGTCTTGGAGCATTCGGTTTACTGCTTCAACATGAGCATTATGACTCCTGGTACATTTATCCCACATAATTAATGATGTCTCTTGCAAAAATTTGCAGAATCGTTCGTTATCACCTATGAATCATACCGAATGTTGTTCTAAAGATATTGCCAATGGTAGCTTGCGGGTGCAGTGTGTTGTTATCCCATCTATACTAATACTAAAAATAATTAGTATGGAATACTAATTATATTTTAATATTATAAAGCTCAAGAGTTTGTTTGTTTGGTTGATCGCGCTAATCTCAGGAAGTACTGGTTCGAATTGAAAAAATATATTTGTATTGAATAGTCAATTTATCGAGGAAGGCTATAGACGAGTGGAGCAGCAATGAAAAATGTTGCAAAAACGTCTTTCTTTTTAGGGTTTTTCTTACGTTTGCTGCGTAAACGGTGAAAGTTACGCAAAAATTATATGTTAATGATGACTCACTATAACCATTTTTAGTATTACTACGTAATTATCGTAAATGCATAAGGTAATTGCATAGTATTTTTATATTCGGTATTGTTCTCTAATCAACGCAGATAAAACCGTAGGGCACAGCAAGTTATTTAATTTGCGGCAATCTTTAAAGAAGCAACGTTTCATTTTCCCCGGATTGCCTTTTTCAAGAGTTTGTGATGAATGTATTTCCAGTGCCTCTTAGGGTGTGCAGAAAAAATATTTAATCAATAGTTTTTACTACACTATCAGTTATTGCATCATAAGCTGGCCTTTAATCTATACGTTGCTAACTATTTATTGGTAAATTTTCATTATCAAAAACATCAACTCATTGGTATTGTACGAACGTGTCAAATAAAATCAGCTTGCTGACTAAGTTATTCATTTCTATATAAGATGGCGTGTTGTGTAGGGAAAAAAGCGGCCGACTGTGAGTCGGACTCGAGCACGATGGGTGCGATCCCATATGTAATAAAAACGGCAAAAAAACGTTTGTTGCATTGGGACCCCCCTTAAATATTTATTCTATTCTGTTTAAAGTATTTGTTGTCACAGCGGCAAAAGAAATACATCATCTCTGAAAATTGCAACCGTCTAGCTATCACATACGGACATATGGATAGACGGGCAGCGGAGTCTTAGTAATAGGATCTCGTTTTTACCCTTTGGGTAAGGGTATAAAGCGTCTTAACAGAAAAATCACCGTGGTCGCGGTAACATACCTTTGTCGTATTATTGCTTTAACCGTACGTCCAAAATATATGCAGTAAAAAGAAAAGTCTCATGTTTTGAACACTTCATATGAATGATTCATAATCTTTGATAATATAACAATAATATGACATCATAAGCCAACTTTTTTTTTTAATATAAAAAACATTTTTTTGATTTAAATATAAAAGTTAGGCAAATGCCGTCGCTGACTTAATGACGCTGACCAGGATAAGAGCCTATGTTACTCGTAAATAATGTAGCTTTCTATTGGTTAAAGAATTTTCAAAATCGGCTCTGTAGAATCCAGAGATTAACCCTACAAACATACAAACTCATAAACTTACTAACTTTACCTCTTTATAATATTAGGATTACTACTTTCACCCTCAATACCTCTTTATAATATTAGTATAGACAAGTACATTATAACAATATATTATTCCGAATTAATTACATAAACAGGCTGTAATTAATAGGGTACAATAAATTAAATTAAAAATTAAAGCACCCCCAACGCTATAAAGCAAACTTTAAAAAAGTCAAAAATAATATCTACACCTATATTTTAATTATAGAAACAACACTTGCTCGTTAATTGTATTACAACGTCGCTGCAGAGGGGTACCGCTTAACTAAGTCAGGACCTTCATTCAATTCTCTATCTAAGACTGTAAACGTGACGATTACGCAGTCTTCTGGTTTTATTATGTAGGTATTTAGTCTCTGAACTTAGTGGTACCCCGATGCGACATTGTAGTAATAATTATAAATAGGGTATATTTCACAATATTCGATTAATCATCCCAACTATCACCCTCATATATTTAATTTAAATATACACGTCATGCTCTTTCATTTGATACCCAACTTGGTAATATTTGACAATATTTGATTGTTCATCATTACTATCACCTTCCATACCTAGTGAATGGCTTAACCGATTTTGATAAAACATGTTTAAGAAGCAGCACCCGGAAACCGCCTGACAACAAAAAAACCGCAACCAAATCGGTTCATCCATTTAGGAGCTACGTTTCCACAGACAGACAGATATAGCATTCAAACTTATAACACCCCTCTTCGTGTGTCGGGGGTTAAAATTAAGAATAATCGGCCAAGTGCGAGTCGGACTCGCACAAGAAGGGTTATCTACCATTATCTATAAAAATATGTGATGTACCTAAAAATGTAAGGATTTCGGAATTTTTCCTTTATATGTTCTATAAAACATAACTTCTTGCCAAATTTTAAGATTCTAGGTCGACTGGATGTACTCTTTAGATTTTCCCCTTGTAGTTGCGAGTTTGAAAATATGATTTTTATACTTATAGCCCCATACTAAGATTTTCTCCTGTGTCGTGGGTACCATGGATACACGAAGACGAATACACAAACGCCCAGACCCAGAACAGAAACCTAAATTCATCATTCAGATGTCTGCCTGGCCGGGGATCGAACTCGGAACGTGTCAGACCGGTTTGATAACCGCTCCGCCACGCGAGTCGTTGATATGCAGCTTAAGTTGCTGTTTCTTTTGATTGCGTTGAGATAGAAGTTTAATTTTCTTACAACTTAAAGGTATTATTGACTTGTGTATTTGATATGAATTTCAATTTAATACCTCTTCGCATTCATGAGGAAAGGGGAGTAACTTTAAAATTATTTAAAATATTTTTATCATATGATGTAACTAAATAATTACGGTTTTACGCAATAGTCCTTTATCTGTGTTATAAGACGTTGCTTCGTACCAAATTTCAAGATTCTGAGTTCACGGGAGTCCCTGTAAGTTTTGATTCCCTTGCGAGTTTCGAAAATTTGCGGCATAAACGGCTGTATGATGTGTTTTGATTGCGTTGGCTTAGAAGTTTGATTGTTTCACAACTCTAAGGGACAGTAGACCTGATTATTTGATATAAATTCCAGCTTGATACCTCCACGCGTTCCTGAGTAAAAGGGTTTTGACAGACGGTCGGACGGACAACAAAGAGATCATATAAAGGTTCGGTTTTTCCTTTCGAGGTACAGAACCCTAAAAACTGTAAACATTGCAAATCCGCTCCCTACGAATGACGGTGAAACTAAAGTTAGTAAATTTTGTATCCTAAATCGAGGAAAAAAAGTCCAAGAAAGCAGACTTCTTACACAGTCCTAATAGATAAAAGGCCGGATAAGGATATAAGTGATATAAAGTATCGTATAAGTTTTCACTAGACTACTTCATTTACTGTAATGAATTAGAAAGAAAATCGGAAATGATCACGAACAAAAGAAAAATAAAAAATAAAAATAATTAACAAATAAGTCTTGAGCAGGTACTATGTTTTTATTATTGCGTTGATTGTTATGTGAGCCTGCGTATGTTCTATTGTAAAAGTACCTACCTACACCTTGTTTCATTATTTTATTGACCGTCAGAATTATATATACGTTTTAATATTTCATTAATATTAAGTTTATTTTTCGACCGCAACTATAAATTTAAAAAGTTATTCCTTGTAAAGCAAAACTATTAAGGGATACTTCAGAGAAACATTAATAAAGATATTGAAACATAAATTAAGTATTTAGACTTTCAATAAAAAAAAAGTTACCCTAGTGTATTTGGCTCCTAATTTCGTATGAACAAAATTCTAAGACGATTTTTAAGAAAGAATCTCGCTCGCCTACATGCACACATACATAACGGCTACATTGTGTTTAAGAAATCAATTCTGTTTTATTGAATTATGCTTGAATTGTCTATAAATGAGTATAACACCTTGGACTTAAATTCAGATACATAAATAAGGGTTGATATATATAAGTTTAACTTGCTCCGCCCTTAGCTCCTAAACCTACAATCCATTTTTAGGGTTCCGTAGCCAAACAGCAAAAATCGGAACCCTTATAGATTCGTCATGTCTGTCTGTCCGTCCATCTGCCCTCATGTCATAGCCATTTTATTCGGAAACTATTAAGACTACAGAATTGAAATTTGGTAGGTAAGTGTATTCTGTAAACCGATTTTCGAATTATGTACAAAAATAAAAAATATATTAAATTTAGAGGGGGCTCCCCATACATGGAACTGAAACCCAAAAAATTACATTGAGGTTTCTAAAACCATTTTTTCTCGAAGTCGATTGTTTGAGAGATAAGCCCTTTCAAAACGGTAAAATGTGTCCCCTCCCCCACCCCAAAGAGATTGAAAAATCTGCTTAAAACATATGTTGTAGATGTCAAGAAAAACTTTCAACGAAAATTGGTTCGGACAAGATACGGTTCACAGTTTTTGAGATGTAGCACTTTTTCAAAAACTAAATAACATAACTTTGTAATTCATACAAACACTATGAAAAACAAACTTATGATGGTAGTTGAAAAACTGTTAACTTTATTTATTATGGTATAACTTTATTAATGATAAAGCTTTTGCCTGCGAATCCGATCGCACTTGGCCGGTATTTTTTTTAATTATAGAAGTTGGAAACGAGCATGTAGGTACTTCATCTGATGGTAAGTGGCCACTTTATCGACTCCAGATACGATAAGAAAACATCTGAGGTCGCCCACATGCGCGTTTCTCCCCCAGAGGGCTCCGTAGTGGTCATAAGCATGTACATGTTCACCTTACCAACCAATTAAAGCAAAAACAGCAGCGGTTATCATTGCTATTATTAAAAACAAATAGTTATGGCATTGGTGCTACCGGAGTCGAACCACAAACCCACAAAGTATTTATTATGTTCAAATTTGGTTTCGTGTTAGTTTTATTTTGATTGAAATATTCGTTTTTATTCTTACTTATTATTGTTGCTTATTTTATACACTTTATTCTACAAAAATATGTGCAGATACTAAAAGAAATATTTTAATAACATTGGATTAAATTCAAAACTGTGTATTCTCACCGGTCTGCCTGTTTCGGTCCCATTTACTATTTTGTAGAGTATCTTTTGTGTTAATCCAGGTCATAAACTATGTCCGTGTCAAATTTTAGTAAAATCCGACGAGTACTTTTTGTGTTAAAGAATAACAACATTCATACATCCTCACAAAAATTCTCTTTTATAATATTTGTAAGAAAAAAGATAATATTATCTTTATTAGTTCTTAACCATTCAAAATTGAGACATTTTGCATTAATGTAAAGTTTTCCAAAGTCCGAGTACTTATAACAATTTTTTTTTCATATTTAATAAATATGACTCAATTACTCAAAAATACATCGATTTATGTGTGTTAATATTTTTATTATATATTACCTTTTTAGTATTAAAAAAATTAACATGCCTATCTCAATCTATTGGACTCTTCACAACGAATCTTAATAACTTTTACTATTCAACTTCTCGCTTCATGATCAGTCACTCTTTTTCTCTTAGTAGAAAGCGTAATATCTTGAAATTGTCAAAATTAATCATTTAAATTCTAAATTCAAGGAGTTTACTAATTGCCTCTAAAAAGGTTAATTTCTGGCTTCAACATCAGGCTTTCATCGACAAACCTAATTAGTTAAAAGTGAAGCTAATAAATATAAAAAAAACTTAATCATAACTTATGTTTCGAAGATAGATTAGATTTATATTTGTAGTAATTTATACATTGTGTCTAGCTAATTGTGCCTAGTGACTACATAGTGCTTAATATTGTAAAAGAAACTAATATGCATGCATATATGAATGCCTGTATCATTAATCTTCACTTTGGATAGTGATGAACTATAAAATCAAGTAGTAAGATTCGACCAACAAAGTTTTAAAGGCTACATTATTTTTCAAGTATTTATTGGTTAATAGCTTTTACCCGCTGCTTCGTTCGCGTTTTAAATTTTTTTGATAAACAATCATGCCTGCCTATGTTTGTATATATATACATATATATATAAATATAAAATATGCATGATGTGTCCTATGATTACTTTAATACCTGTAAGAATATGTGTACAAAGTTTCATGATAAGCAGTTGAGTAGTTTTGGCCTGAAAGCGTAAAAAACTTTAAAAAAACTTACATTTACATCTATAATATTAGTAGGTAGGGTTTCATCAGTCCGAAGCGAATTAGACTGGTTATTCAACGAGATTATGTTGCCAGCATTCTGGGAACTCGTCCTAGCGATGGTAACTTGGATGCAGGTTTTTTATAATGAATTTAACATTTTTTTAATACGTTCATTACATTTTTTCCCAAATTATTGTATAAATATTAAAGTAAATAAATCACTTTAATAAAAAAAAAGATCATATTAAGTTATAAATACTACTATAATAAAAAAGGTGATATACACTTTACGAATGTAATGTTTTCGTTTTATTTCAGAATCCAAGCGGGACTTATTAAAGAAAACTTTTCAAGAAAAAACTGATGTAAGTCTAAGTCAACTTGATGATTCAAATGTAGTCACAAACAAAATTACATACAAAACTACAGAAGAAGCAAATATTTTAAAAATGGAAAATAAGGAAGAAATCAGTTCGAGAAAAATGTCTACTACGCGTGATGTGCCTTGGCGTAGAAACCGACAATTGGATACTACTATCACAACAGAATCAAAATTAGAGGTAAAACATTGGCGACAGCCACGTCAAGAGGATAAATCGATTATAAAACGCACATCTGATGAGTCTAAGATAATTAAAAATTATCAAGAAGATATACAAGAATACGAGAAAAAGCAGCCAGAGCATTGGCGTAAATCACAACAAATTGATAAAGAAGACAACGAAACGCAACTAAAAACAAAAACTGATATATTTGAAGAAGAACACGCAACGAACCAGGAACAACAAACAGAACAAAACCAAGAACAAATAGATCATAAAGAAAAAATACCTCGATTAGTACCAAAAACAACAGCGGAGGTGGTGCCATGGAACCAGGAGCGAATAAAACTTCGACCATCAAGGGTGGAAAAATCACCAATACCTAAGGAGAAAATCGAAGAAGTAGCTTTAAAACAGGTAAGAAAAGAATCAATACAAAAAGCAGAAACTATAATTTTAGATGAGTCGCTCGCTTCTGAGGAAGACACAATTATTCTTAAAGTTATTGAGACGGAAAATCTCGAGGAACACGTGAAACTGACACAGCCTGGTTGGAGGAAGAGTAAAACAGATAAAGAAAAACCCGTCGAGGAAAAAGACCTTAAGCCTGTCCCAAAACAAAAAGCTCCAGAGGAAGAGAAACCAGTATCCGAGGAAAAAATAGAGACTCCACACTGGCGTATTGGAAAGAAACAACCTAAGAAGGAACAACCCATTGAAGAATTAGTTCTTAAACCAGTCATAAAACAAAAAACTGTAGAGGAGGAAAAACAAGACGAAGTACCACTTAAACCAGTGAAAAAAGATACAAATGTACCGGAGGAGAAGGAGGAGGAAACCAAATGGCCGACAGGTAAGAGACGTCCTAAAGGAGAACAACCACTTGAAGAAGTAGTTCTTAAGCCCATCCCGAAACAAAAAACTTCAGAAGAACAAAAACCGGAAGAATTACAGCCTGAATTAATGCAACAGGAAAAACCAGTACCCAAAGAGAAGCCTGAGCAACCCCAGTGGCGGACTGGCAAGAAACGGCTAGAAGAAGAGAAACAGCTGATTGAAGAAGTGGCTCTTAAACCTATTCCAAAACAACAGACTCCAAAAGAAGAAACACTCGAGGAAGTAAGACTTAAACCAATTAAAAAAGAAAAACCTGTACCGCAGGAGAAACCTGAGGAAAACCAATGGCCCATGGGAAAGCGACGACCTAAAGAGGAACAACCGGTTGAAGAAGTAGTCCTCAAGCCTATTCCGAAACAAAAACCTGAAGAAGCACAGCCTGACTTAATGAAACAAGAAAAACCAATACCCGAGGAGAAGCCACTGCAACCCCAGTGGCGTACTGGCAAGAATCGTACTAAAGAAGCACAACAACCCGCTGAAGAAGTGGTTCTCAAACCTGTCTCAAAACAAAAATTACCAGAAGAAGAAAAACCAGAGGAAGTACAACTAAAGCCTTTGAAAAAAGATAAGGCAGTACCCAAGGACAAACCTGAGGAAAAAGAGTGGCCAATTGGGAAAAGACGCCCTACAGAGGAACTACCAGTTGATGAAGTAGTTCTCAAGCCTGTTCCGAAACAAAAGGTATCAGAAGAAAAAATACCAGAGGAAGCACAACTTAAACTAGTGAAAAAAGATAAACCTGTACTGGAAGAAAAACCAGAGGAAATAGAGCCTGAGCGACCCCAGTGGCGTACTGGCAAGAGACGACCTAAAGAAGAGCAACCAGTAGAAGAAGTTGTCCTCAAGCCTGTTCCCAAAGAAAAGATTCCTGAGGAAGAAAAGCCAGAGGAAGTACAACTTAA
>MOOZ01000552.1:6270-26518 GCA_002930495.1 Cecropterus lyciades | reverse complement strand
CCAGAAGAAGAAAAACCTGAAGAAGTACAGCTTAAACCTGTGAAAAAAGAAGAGCCTTTACCGGAGGAGAAACCAGAAGAAAAACAGTGGCCCACTGGCAAGAGACTGCCTAAAGAAGAACAACCGGTTGAAGAAGTAGTTCTGAAGCCTATTCCGAAACAAAAGGCACCCGAGGAAGAAAAGCCAGAGGAAATACAACTTAAACCAGTAAAGAAAGAAAAACCTGCGCTGGAGGAGAAACCGGAAGAAACAAAGCCTGAGCAACCCCAGTGGCGTACTGGCAAGAGACGACCTAAGGAGGAACAACCGGTTGAAGAAGTAGTCCTGAAGCCTATTCCGAAACAAAAAGCACCCGAGGAAGAAAAGCCAGAGGAAGTACAACTTAAACCAGTGAAGAAAGAAAAGCCAAAACCGGAGGAGAAACCTGAGGAAAAGCAATGGCCCACCGGCAAGAGACGACCTAAAGAAGAACAACCGGTTGAAGAAGTAGTCCTCAAGCCCGTTCCTAAAGAAAAGATTCCTGAAGAAGAAAAACCTGAAGACGTACAACTTAAACCAGTGAAAAAAGAAAAGCATGTACCGGAGGAAAAACCTGAGGAAAAACAGTGGCCCACTGGCAAAAGACGGCCTAAAGAAGAACAACCTGTTGAAGAAGTAGTTCTGAAGCCTATTCCGAAACAAAAGGCACCCGAGGAAGAAAAGCCAGAAGAAGTAGAACTTACACCAGTAAAAGAAGAAAAACCAGAGCTGGTAGAATCGGAAATAGAAGAAAAAGGACTATTTGTGGTAGAAATGGTTGAAAAAACAAAACAAAAGACAGTACGCAAGAAAGAAATACAAAAAGATGAACGTACTGGTAAGTAATCCAATATTTTGTTACTTTTGCCTAGCATTAGCTTCAAGTATAAAAATAAATTATGAAATCAAAAGAAACAGATGCATGGCTAAGGATAAAATAAACAAAATAAAGATAAATATTTATACTATGCTCATTTGCAAAAAAGGTCGGTTACGATATTTTATGTATCTTATAAATTTCATTAAAAGTGTTATAATATTAAATATTTTCGGTATTTAAACGTGGCATTTAAAAGATGTTATGGTGCAAGTTAGTCTTCTTAATTTCGAAACCTAAACGTTTTTACAGATATTTGATTTACTCTATATAAATTATCTATATAAATTTCATTGGCAAATATTTCCCGTCACGTATACTGTTTTTGTTAATTTTAAACACCAGTAAGTTTTATATAATATTTTTGTCTAACTTAATTAAACAGTTGATGTCCCGCAATGGCCGTTAAAAGCTATCATGTAGCTTTTAAATCTACGTTGAACCAATTTTTTAAAAATACTAAGCTAAATAAATATATTTTCACTTAGATGCCGACTTATTTTTTGTAAAAGAGTTAAGACGACTTATCCCTTGAGGTATTGAAATTCTATATAAACTGTGCTCATAATTTGTTTTTCTTTTATTATTAGTAGCATTTTACATAACCGGATAAAGTATATCTTATACTCTAAAGTCTAAAACAAGCATTAATTCTCAGCTATTTAATTTCGTAAAAAAATACACTCACGAGCACACACACTTTATGGTAAATTTAATGAACACACATCTTGAATAGAGTTAGTGTGTAACTAATATACATAACAACCTAGATATACCTTAAAAAGTTTATTAACACAGTTTATATAGAAATTTTCAACTGTACAGATAGATACAAAAAACAATTGTTTGGTTACACATATACATTACAAATCATAAATGAAATAACTGTGAGCATGATTGTTTTCTTTTACATTAATTAACAGATTTAAATTATATTATAACGTATTGAACAATAGTAATCAACAAAGTTAAATATTTGTCAATATAATATTTAAAATTCGCTATTGTTCATATCGATAACTTATTGATAACCGTGATAACGTTATAATGTTGTTAATAACATGTATTTATGTATTTTAAATACGTGTGGTATAGTTCCGCTATTAGAATAATTTTATATATATATTTCATATTCATAATATTTATGTGTTGTGTATTAATAATAATAGATTTTATAGATATTATATTATTCACTAAACACAGAATAATGTCTACGGAGTGCCTTATTTCGTTATTCGTAAAATAATAATAAAAGGAAAGTGATAATACCTACTGATAGCCAAAATCCATAGGTCTTATTTAAAGATGTCAATATCTCCGACTGTGAATAAAGCGAATAAAAATACAATTATTAGGTATATTTAGGTATTTTACAAAGTATATAATCCTAAAAGGAAATTAATACAAACTATTTTACAGAATTTGGACCAATTATATATGAGACGATAAAAGCCGTTACTGTAACTGAGAGCAATGATTTTGAACTTAGTGTTACATTTAAACCAGAAGAAGAAAACACTGTGAAATGGTTTTTAAACAATCAAATTGTCGAAAACAGCAAGGATTGTAACATAATTACTGAAAATGGTAAATCAACGTTAAAGATTAAAAATGCAGACAAAAAGAAGGTAGGGAAGTATGAAGTAGTAATTGAGAAAAATAACGTTTTGGCAAAATCAGCAAGTTCAGTAAAAATTAAAAAAGATTCAGATGAAGATAACATAGTGCCTCCTACCTTCATTAGACCACTTCGACCCACAACTGCTGGACTCGGGGATATCGTACTACTCGAAACTGAGGTTGATTCAAGTCCATGCGCCTCTTTCCAGTGGTTTATAGGGTCAAAGGAAGTTGCTTCATATTTAAAAGAAAATAAAATTCATAATATGTATATAACAAATCGAAACAACGTGTCATGTCTTTGTGTAGAAAATGTAACTACAGAAATAGTAGGAATTATAACATGTAGAGCCGAAAATTTTGCCGGATCAGTTTCTACTTCGGCTTCATTTAATATTTTACCCAATGCCAAAGAAATAAATGGGCGAGCTCCGGAATTTATTGCACCTTTAAAATCAACGACCGTAATGGACGGAGACCCAATAGTACTGAAGTGTGAAGTAATAGGCCAACCTTGGCCAAAGATAGATTGGTATTATAATGGTAAAAATATTGAAATAGCCAGAGATATAACAATTGGCCGACAAGAATCAGGACTATGTGAATTATGCATTAAAGAAGCTTTCCCAGAAATGACAGGAATTTACGGTGTAAAAGCTGTAAATGAATTCGGGACTTGTACCTGCGAATGTCTTGTAAATGTGGAAGGTAGCTCAAAAGTTTCGGTTTCAAAATGCATGTAATACTAACATATGTTTTGCATGAATATTAGAGCTTATTTTATTATTATACTAGTACGATAATTTGACACAACTGTCCTTATAATACATTAAACTTTTACAATTTATTACATTCGCCATGCATCTGTAGCAGAGTTTAAAAGATAAGATTATAGTTTAATAATTTAGTACATCTTATTGTCGCTATGGTGCGAATGAAATCTAAGCGTAAAAGCGTAGAAGTTTCAAACGTTGTAGAATAACGTTAACAATTTAAAAAGTATTTATAAGATCACATAGGTACACGATTTGGATTTTCATGGCAGCAAAGTGACGATATCTTTCAGCACCCTTAATTTTAAAATAGCACTTTGATAGTAAAAGATACATATATAAGCTTTTTATTGCTGATTATTTAATTTAATGTATTTTTAAAATAGGTCATTTATTAAACAAGCTTCGTATGCTGTCTTTTCGTAGTTATTCGATTTTTTATGGTTCGTCAAATACAATAACTCATTTGATTTATTTAAAAGCATTGAAAATGTATAAGTACCTTCGGGTTTATACTTAAATTTATATATTTTTCCTTACACAGCATACGAGTACGTCCCAAGCGCGTCGGAAGAAGATATATTAAGTGATGAGGTAAGTAAGAAAGTAAACGTCAAGTACACCATTTAAAATTTTACAACTGTTACTTTTATAGCGTCAGATTAGGAATAAGAATTTATTCAGGACTTTTATGAGTTTTATAACGAAAAAATACGTATTTAAAAAAGGTATTTAAAAATTTTATAACGAAAAAATACGTATTTAAAAAATTTACTAGCACTCTTAGTACCGGATTTTGCCAGAACCAGAGTTACTATCTCTAATAAGCTTTACAAGTTTAAGTTGAAAAAAATAAAATAAAGATATTCACACACGATAACGACGACAACGACAACAACGTACACTAAATAAAATTTCTCATAAAAATATAAGTTAACTAAACTCATCGCTGATTTAAGATTGAAATTAATACCCTAATTGTCGATCAAAACCATATAATTAACGACATTAAGGTCTAAATATACATTACGATTTATCTGAGATTCAAAACCCATCAAAATAATGTATTCTATCTTGAAATTTATTAGCTAGTATTGCAAGACTGAACATTTTATACCACAAATATTGTTAGATATTATTGAGAGTATATTATATATTTTCTTTATCAAAAGAAAATATATATCAATAATAAAAGTGATACACAATTTCTTTTTATGTTGATTTAAATAATTTATTTGCGATTATTCACACGATTTATTTTACCTTTTACTTTTACCAATACAGTCCGTTTTTGAAACTTATCAGAAATTGTGGGAGATGTGTACGAAGTGTCATTTATATATTGTACCATGAATACGGCTTTATGAATTTGTGAAGTCGTGACTTGCATTTATCTAAGCATTTTTATGCAAGCAGCAATTTCTATGATTTTTTTTTCAGAAAACGAGTGATTTAGAAGAATTTGCACCGAAAATTGTAAAAGCTTTGCCAACAGTTGTAACGACTGTCGAAGGAGAGCTAACTAGGTAAATAACTGATATAATCGTAAAAATGTACTGATTGATAGTAAATAACAGAATATTATTACATTATAATGGACATAATGTACATCATATTGTAATTTATGTGCAAAACCATTCATTATAATATAATAATTCCGCCACAAATTATACCATGTTATTTGAATCTGACTTATAAGTGTACGTGGTTCTTTCAACAAACTAAATACTGTGGAACAAATTAGTTGTCTGTAAAGTCGATTTACGGACGATAGTTTTACGTGATAACATCGTAAAGAAACATTGATGAAAAATTGCATACTTTTATGAATTATATTACATTATCATTATTTTGTATAGTACAAAGGAGTTAATTGAAGATTATATTTTTTTCGGTAAACTAACATTTGTTTACACTCAAATATTACACATACTATAACATAATAATACTAGTATATAATATAATACTATAATATTATAAATTATACAAGTAACTATGTGCTATTAACAATTTATTTACAACTTCTTCCGCGCTCTCGCTTGCACGCTCAGGCTCAGGCGGATCGTGACACTTTTTCGTGCGTGCAGCCGGTGTTCATACAATTATAAGACGTTATCACGTCAAAAAAGTTACTTATCAGATCAGATCTTATTAACAAATTATAATTCACAATAATGTGGTAAACAACTTTTAACAGATTAGAGGCACGGGCAATCGGCATACCAAAGCCTGAAGTAAGGTGGCTTAAGGACGGAACAGAAATAAAAACATCTCATGAATATCAGATAGAAGAATTAGAGGATGGCACTTCTATATTAATTATACCTGAGGTGTATCAAGACGATACTGGAGAAATTAAATTTGAAGCTTTTAATCCTCTTGGGGTAACATGCACGGTAGCAGCGTTATCTGTTGATAGTAAGTTCTTGGAACATTTGGTAATATTAATTTTATATTATATTTCTATTTTTACTATATTATTATTGATAAACCTCTTCTAATTAACTTTTATCAGGTCATGCAAAGGAGCTCCGGTCAAAAAATTCTCAAACGTTTCCTATCCTTATAATCATTCTTTTCCACCACACAAGTTACTCAAAACAAATAACACCTAGTACATACGTTTATAATCAATGTTTTATATTGCTCAATTTTACGAAAATATAATTTAGGTATTCACTTCCATATATTTATATGTAAATATTACTGTACGATAAATTTGCAGAGTGACAATTCGTTTATTTACCGGCATTCTTGGGAAAATGGGACAATTTTCGCAATAGATAGTGGAATCGTCAATAAGCTTTGTTCACTCTTAAATTCAGATACGAAACTTATTTGTTTTATGTTATACTTTAAAAGGAAGACTTTTATAAGATTACTCTTAAATATTCATATACTTACACGTTGACTGTTACATTTATTTTGTTTCGTACTCGTTACTTACCGTAATTCTTCGCCCCTTATAGTGAGTTACCTAAATAAAGAGATTTTAGTGATAGCTCGTATTACAATTTCTGCATTCACAAAATAATTTAATAAATTAAAATATTATAATGGGTAATAATTTTATTTATACTGAAATTTCAGTTATACTGTGATTATTAAATTATAACCCAATCCATTTTTTGCAATAGAAATCGTGTGTACATAAATAATGAACATATAATTTATTGTTTTATTATTTTCGAACAATACAAAATAATTACTTGAATTATGTTAAAATAAGAATAAATATAATACTAATAATTTATTTATTAAAAAACTGACATCTTCTTAATATTAAACGTAGGCAAACAACATATTTTTTTGTTCTGTTTTAATTATTATTTATCTTATCTGATAAATCTAACTGAAACTGAAGATACTGTTTACTTACGTTCTCGTAAATTATTTATGGCACCAAAAAGATCTAGTAAGGAACGCATTGTTATTCTATGATAAAATGCTGTGAATTGCATAAAGCATTATTATAGTGGAATAATTTATAATTCAAATGTTTCTGTGTTAAAATAAACATTAAAATAATTTATTTTATTTTTATATTTCCTAATTAAAATTGATTATATAAGAAATGTAAATATTGATAATATTTCAACATTTCAAGGCATTATTGGAACGAAGCATTACAGAAAACCAGAATGGGTGACACACATGGAAGAACTACAAGCAGCTTTGAAAGGTAAGACAATAAACAAGTTAAAAAGGGTTTCACAGTCACAAGAGCAGAATTGAGACACGTTTTAATTATATTTAGAAAACTCCCATATATTAATATTTCATAACGAATTTTTCATCGTTCTCATCGTTTTCTTAATATGCGATTATTAAATTAATCCAGGTTATAAACTATCTGTGTGTCACTGCGTAATCCGACCAGTGTGTTATTTGTGTGAAAGAGTAACAAACACACATACATCCCTCACAAAATTTCGCCTTTATAACATTAGTAAGATACTTGTAGGTTACTGCTGTTACGTTTGATTTCATCACATAGCTCGGCATAATAAGGTATTTGTTGTAAATTTGGTGTAGCAAATTAGAACACAGTCTCCTTCACTTTGTATAAGTGACTGTCTCAACACACTCATCAAACCATAATGCATCCTGCTTGGTACTATTATATAGCATAAATATATAACGACATTTAGACGTGACTTTTACACATATACTTGACGCACTGTTGAGAATTACTTCTAACAATTATTATTAATAATATTTTGCAGCTACTCAGTCAGTGCCTACATTCGTAAAACAGATACTGGGTGAACGTGTTCATGAAGATGAAACTGTAGTATTTGAAGCTATGTATAGTGGAAACCCGACTCCAGGTATATTTATGTACAATATATACGCGTGTTTATATTTTACTTCTTCATATTTTTTAATTAATATTAGGGAACGAAGAAGTTAACAATATACAGGGTATAAAAACTGAATTTTACATCTGTTTGAATATATCTGAATATTTTTACTCATATGTCCATATTTTATTTCAGAAATATTGTGGTATAAAGATGACAAGGTTATAAGAAGTGATGATCGTTATATAATTGAAACTAAAGATAACCACACTATTTGTAAAATACGGAAGGCTACAAAAGCAATGGAGGGAACTTATACGTGTAAAGCTGTAAGTGATATTGGAATGGCAACCACAAAAGCCAAATTGCAAGTTTTCGAAGCAATAGATAAGGAAGTAAAGGCAAAGCATGATGTTTTACCCGACGAGGAACAGACAAAAGATGAAGTAGTTCAACCATTACATAAAATTCCTTATGAGAAACAAAAAGCTATAATAAAGATGGTAGAAAGTGATACACGAATGGTTGCAGAAATAAACGAATTGCTAGAAGTTATTAATGCAAAAGAATTTGGTCCTGGACAATCGCCTTTGCAAGAATTAGCAAAAATTGGTTACATGTTAAGAAACGGAGTGACAGTTGAGGAAATTGAAAGTTTATATGACTCCGAGTACTTTCCTGCTCTTAGAGTTCCACAGTCACAGTCGGCTTTAGTTCAATTAGTAGAACGACAAGGCCATGGGGCGCTTATCACGGAAGTACTTACAGAAGAAACAACCCAAAGCGAAGATACAATAGCAGCGAAGGCAGGTTTCCGTGCTTTCTTAAAAATGGTAGAAATGAAACACAGTTCCGTTGAAGAAGTGATTGCTCATCTGTATCCCGAGGATTTCAAACCCCGTTCCTGGGAACAAAAAGCTGCGCATGAGGTAATTTATATTTGCAATAGTGCATATAATTATTTATTTTTTTATTATTAAATAACACATAAAATGTGTTATTGAAATATCACAGCTGTAACCAGGGAAAAAGGGGGACCACTTTTTTATCATGACAATATGGGTATCAAATGAACGTAGTAAATACTGAAATGATCTTTCAGGTGTTTTGTTTTCATAATAATTTCTATTTTTGTTTTTTTTTTTCATATATCATGTAATCGTATAGTTGACCAAATCTTATTTTTATTAGGTTATTGTGGATTCCCCTGCCGAAGTCGCCGTAACACACGACGCTAAAATATTACAAGGTAAGATTGTTTAGATCCGTCAATGCTGTAAAATTGCCCTTTAATTAAAAATAATTGAGTCGCTGGGCGCATTATATACAAAAAATAAATTTTAAACATGTGATTGCACACAACACACAAAAACTGTTACTACTTTAAAAAAGAAGCAATTACTGAGTAATGTTTTTAAAGAAGTGCGTCTGCTAAAGTGCATTCAGCTACAAACTTTATTATATTATGTACAAAGTGTGTGTACAATACTATTTATTAAAAAATATGTAATATAAATTTATGATATAACTGGAATATTTTATTTCCTCTGACATTTGTTGACATTTTTTACGATAATATTTATATCTTAATCTTATAATAAGTATTTGCTTCCCTACTAGATATCGTTAAGGACGTGGATGATCGCTACCAACAAGGTAAGTCAAATTAACGAAATGAGAGAACGTAAATTTCGCTACGTTTTTCTGATTGTCATATAGTTGCAACGCTTTTTTTCTTAAGAGAAAATAATTTACACATTGCACTGTTTGTGTGTAAGTATTCAATATTAATACGATTATAACTGGTCATAGTATTTTACAATATTTTCATTAATATATGGGCTGAAATTGACACAAATTGTAACATTAGATATCCTGCGGCTTTTTGTTATAATTCAGCTTTCTCGTATTATGGCTTCAGTAGTATATGTGCTTATTATGGATTACTGGCATAACGTCACCGTAACTTCGTTTAAGCTCCAGAAAGTAAGTATATATTTTTATTTATATTAAGTATTCTCATTGACTCGTAAATACAATACATTATAATGTAAAGCTAATGTAAATGCATTTAGTTGCTTACTTTCGATTCCATAAGAATTTAACATTGTTGTAAGAATTTTCAAACTCCTTACTTACTTTACTATCATTTCACAGATAACAAAGAACAGCTACAAGTCAAACGCAAAAAAAATTTAAAGCAAAGAATAGGTACAAAAGACATCAGTCAAACATTTTCAGAAGAAGTTTCGCATTTGACAAAATATCCAAAAGAAATAGTAGAACATTACGAACATGCCAGCACTGAAGAACTTAAGAATGCAACATTAACATATTCTTCGACCTTGCCTACCGATATTAGTGAAAACAAAATTGAAGTAGTACCAGCTAGCCAAACTGTCAATATGATATCATTACCCGTAAATGAAGATGCAAAAGCCAATATAAAACTTGACAATAATTACCCGTTAGTTAGCAGTGAACAACACTCACAAGAAAAAGAAGAGTTTATGGCAGTTGAAGAAAAACCAAACTTCTACTTAAAGTCAACCCTAATTGAATTACAGCCATTACATATAACAGAGATAAACAGCGAGACATCTCTTGATTTGTACTCTGTCAATGATAAGAAAACTGAAAGTACAGCCCATACAGGTATTGTACCAGTAGAAAGTTGCATGATATCAGAGACTACTGTTAATATGTCAGTGCTAGCATTGGACAAACATGATGTACAATCAAAAATAGCAAAGCCATCAATAACATTACAAGATGCTATTAATGTAATGCACCAAGATACAACAGTTAAAGAAGGCACTTTTGAAGACTCTCCTGTAGCCTATTCATTTGCAGCGATATCTATTTCACCACTAGCAGGTTTGAGTATAACAGAAGTAAACGAAGAAACGAAAGAACAAGAATTAAGTCATTCAATAGCTGATAAAGCTGTTACTTCAAACCTACAATTCAATTTGTTAGAGTCTATTAAAGTTGGAGAAGTTTTTACGGAAGACAAGTCAGGAAAATATTATCCTGAGTTAATCGTTCCAACTGAAACGGCGCGTAAGGATGTGTTAGTTTCCAATCAAATTGTAACAGAAGTTCATAATGTACAGGAAAAGGAGGGGTCTTTGGGACCTTTTAAGCTACCATATATTCAAGAAGCAAATGTAAATATAACTTCTAAAGACAGCGTAATTGTTTCTTTAAATGATTTGCAAGAAAAGGAAGGTATTTTGCATAAATTAGAAATGCCATCAAAAGCATCGGTTGAAAAATCATTAATATTACATTCGAGTTTAAATAATTATGTGACAACGGCACAAACAAAAGAAGCTGAAATGACCATAAGTGACGAAACACGTAAAAAAGCTAATATAATGATTAACGAACATCAACACACTTTAAATACAGAAGTCGATGTTCATGATTCAGAGGTCATTATGGTAAACAACAAATCTATCGTAAGTACAAAAGCAGAGGTTTCAATATCAGCATTAAATAAGAACACAGTAGAAGAAATTCAAATAAATGAAAGTGAACAAAATTTAATTCTACGAGACGAAAAATGTACAGCAATGGCAAATCTTAATGTCAAGTCAAATGAACCTATAGAAGCTTCAGAAACATTAAAACTGTCATCTATCGGTGAACTAAAATTAGCAGATAAAATACCAGATGAAAAAGCATCTGAAACAATTATGTCAGAAATTGCTAAAACGATAACTTGTGCATTAGTACACGACCAAGAATTAAATACCGACTACATATCTAGAATCCCTGAAAATGTTAGTTTATCTGTAATTCCTAATGTGCCTGTAACCGTCTTTGAAATGGAATCTTCGGAGTCAGAAAATAAATTAGCTGTTCATAAATTACCTGATACTTTATCAACTAAGCCATCAACAACACATCATTTTAAAACTCCTGTGACTCAACAAATTTTCCCAGCTGATCAGATAGATTTCATCAAAAGCCCTGAAAATATTCCATTACGGGCTTTAGAAGAACATGTTGAAGTGAATAAAGAAGTATCAATCACACAAGTTACAACGGAAGAACGAACACAACATCTGAACACAAACGAAGTATCTTACGGTAAGGCTACGCCTGGTTGTACAGAGCAGCAAAGCATTAAAATTATTGAAACGGTTCCAGGTAATATTAGCGAACAAATGGATATAGCTGAACTGCCAAAAGATCAATTTGCTAACTTTAACCTTAAAACCGATCACAAAGTTGCAATAACATCTGAAATTAATACGAGAGACTCGTTTAATACACTAGACATAGATCGCCCTCAGTATCAAGAAGCTCAAATTATTAGTAAAACAACAATATTGCCTATATTAACAACAGAAACTGAAATATTAGATAGCCAGAATATTTTAGAAACTGATGTCAAACCTGACATTAAGCTATTGACATCTGAAATAGTATTAAATGAAGATTCACTAGATATTACAGAAGTTATAGAGCATGAGAAAGAAAGTGATTATAATTTAGAAATGCCGTATAAGTCATTTACAGCATCACCAGATGTTGTAAGTCGACCAGTAGCAGTCTCAACTGAATTTTCAATTGAATCAAGTCTCGCATTTACAGACAAAGAAAACGCCATTATTCAACCAAAAACGGCCAATATAGAGACTGAAACCCTTAAACAAATTTCAATTAATGCAATAGTCAGTAATGAAAAAGAAGGTAATTTAATAAGCACCACACCAGATGCTCACACAGCTAAATTAGACATTAATCCGGTTGAAGCTATAATTATTGAAAATAAGACAAGTGAGATTGTTCCTACAAACTTGACAATTGTAGATACATCAACGGCTACTGCAATAAAAACCACGAGACCAGCAGAAGCAATAATGCAAGAAGAACATTTCATTCATTCAACAGAAGGTCTTTTTAATGATGAAGAGGATTATAATCGAAAGAAACCATCATTATCTTTTACACCACATATAGTTCCGCAATGTGAAGTAGAAATACCAGTTGACGCTGAAGAAAAACTATCCCTGAAATCTACACCAGATCAACAAAGTGCAAAAATGTCAATAACACAACAACATGGTATCGAAACAGTAGTAATTCTTCCACAATCAGATAATCTTACAAACACAAGCCGATTTGAGGTGAATACCAAAAAAGCTCTTGCTAGAATTGATGATATTTATGGTAAAACTGCAAGTACTGAAGAAGTCATTCCTAACCAAATGACAATTGAATTTGAGAGAGACAACACAGTCACTGAGATACCAACTGTTTCATCGTTACTGTACAATACCCTACAACAAACAGAAACGCTCGTAAGCGAAAAGGAAAATATACTCATAGAACAAAAACTTTTAAAATCTGTTGTTACACCTGAAATAACTGAAATGCAAGCAGTGATTACAAGTTCTGTAGATAGTATAGACAAGGAAACAATATTTGACAACAAATTTATAGTATCAAGTAAAGAAGCATATATTGATATAGTACCATTCAGCAACAGCACTATAGATACAGAAATATTAGTTACCAGCAATGTAGAAGATATGGAAAAACCTTCAGTTAAATGTGGGAAGGCTATGGTAACCCGTGAATCCCTGCAAGAGCACTTACAACTAACAGAGGTTTATGAGGGAGAAAAAGAAACAATTCTCATGCCTTCATCGAAAATAATAGGAAATGATATATCACATCATATTGTACAAACAGTAGCTAGAGAAACTACGGAAATAGAAACTGGAGAAAAGGAAAGTGACTTGGGAACTGGCTTAAATATTTCTGGTATAAATGTAAAACCCACCTTTGACGAACAACGTTCAATATCGAAAACGGAAGTAGTAACACATCAAAACCCAGAAGAGCTTCTTATTTCAAATCAATCTACAGCAAATGCTTTACCTATCCATAATACCCAGGAGGCTATTCAAAAATCTGAACCTTTTATTGGAGAGTGTGAAGAAGTGTATTACAGTGATGTTATTAAGGAAAGAACGTCCAAAATGACAATTGATGGTCAAAAAATTATAACAATAGCAGAAATTATTCCTACAGAAACTGAAATTCCATTAATGGATAAGAAACGTTTATCCCACACAACTAAATCAACATACGAAAGACCCTTACAGTCTAGTGTAGACATTAGCGAAATTGTCTTAGTAGAAAAAGAAAATACCCTTTCACTACGGACCGATAATAACTATGAGCAGGTTGGATTGGGATTTGAGACATCAAAGCATGTTAACATTAGTGAAGATGTTTTGGTAGAAAAAGAACAAAGCTTGGAAATAAGTTCTTCACCTAAATATGTAAAAAATGATGTTACTATGGATTTGCTCGAACATTTAAATGTAGAAGTTAGATTGATATCAGAAGTTGAAGAGTCTTTGCAAAGATCAAAGACAGATACAAAGAATATCGAACAAGTTACTATAGAACCCCTAAAACCAATAATAGTCAGTGAAATAAATTCAGAAACAAAAGAAGAAAATTTAATTACTAACATAAAAGCTAAAGAATTAAATGTTTCCGTCAATATAGATTCTGGTAATTATTTAGATATGATTGAAGTAACACCATTCGAAAGTGGAACTAATATTACCAAGGTAGAAGAAAATAAACCTCATTATGTAACAAGTAACGTCGAAACTGAAAAACATGTTAACGTCAGTTTGACAGAACCGATGGATAAAGAAGGCGTTACAGATTTTATGGCAACAGATAATCCTAAGCAGGCAAACTTTATATTTGAAACGAAGTCTTCATTCGAAGTACATCAAATTATCCCAAAGGAACCTAAGGTGGATATGTTGCAAGATAATAAAGTTAAACATGAACTCGGCGATATACGTATCGAACCTCAACAACATATTACCATATCTGATATATATACCAAAGAAAGAGAAGAACAATTACTACCTACAATTTTACCACCTTCTATAAATCAAACAATGAATGTTAAAACTGTACATCACTTAACTACCTGTGAAACTATCTCGTTGGAAAATGATGCAAAAACCTTAGTAACGGATATGTTTCGAAGTGAAAACATACAGCCAACACAAAAACAGATTGAAGAACTTCATACGCAAGAACAACAAATAATCGAATGTGTTGTTGATATTCCAGAACCAGCAGAAACTCCAACTACCCAAGCTAAACAAAATATAGTCCAGTTAAATAATCTGCAACTTACTGAAATTCAAACAAGAGAAACTTCGGAGCCATTACAGCAATATCGTCCCAAAAGCGAAAACTTACAATCAAAATCAGTGATAGAAACTGAGCTTTTTAATATAATTCCACAAGTAATGGAGAATACTGCTGAAATTTTAGAAAAATATACACCCGAAAAGATTATTGCTACTTGCGCTTTAGAGTTATTTGATAATTATATTACACAAGAATGTTCAGTGGGAGAATCAACACAAACTGTTGATAGTAAGATTAATAAATGTGAAATCGCTGCGAAAAGGATTATGGAAATGAAATCCATAGAGCAAACTGAAATTACGGCCGAAGAAAAACTAAAGTCATTATTGGATTATAATAATGTGCCTAGTACAAAAGCTAGTGTAACGACAGACATCGTACAAAGTTTAGAAAGTGTTGAACAAAAGGCATTGGAAAATATTGAAGAATTATCAACATGTAAAAAAGAAGGTAATAAGGCTTTATTTAATATAGAACCACATTTAAGTTATACTGTCACAGAGAATGTAGCAGAAGAAGATATAAATAAAATAATAATTGAAGAGAGTAAGCCGAGGAATGTGAGTGAAAAGATTTTAGGGATCAGTCACCTACTCCAAACACAAATTATTTCAGAAGAGCAGGTACAGCCAATAAACGTACAAAATGTTAGTACTCAAGAAAAAAATATAGGAACACAACAAATTAATCTAGAACCCGTAAACCAAACAACCACTTTTGTACATGACAGTGTTAAAGAAATTAATTTTACTGATAGTCGCCAAGAAGAAACCGCATCCCTTGCTCTAAACACTATAAAGGGAATAAGTGTGCTAGAAATAACACAAGAAGAAATGCCAAAAGATATACTTCCACTGACAACCAACTCAATTACTGCTACAAAATCACTCACATTACAATCGTATGTACAATGCACAGAAAACGTGTTGGATTCTCATACTGATGAAATTATACAACACCCAACACTAAGTAAAACAACGAACATTACAAGCAGTGTCTTATCGCCAATCGTTGTCTCTGATAAAGTAAGTTTCGAAAATGAAACACAACTTAGCGTAGTAACTCCTGAAACTAAAAACATACGTGAAGTGTTACAAGTCTCTAATGTAGTAGAAATCATCGACACATTTATAAATGAACAAGTCGCACCTTTTTCAAAACATAAATCTAAAATGTCAAGTTCAAAATTGGTATCTAACGACATACAGGATATTGAAATAACTGAACAGATCGTATGCGGCACTGGTAAGTGTAAACAAGGTACTTATATAAATTATATTGCTCGGCTTTTTGATACTACTGCGTATGTTAATAATATACGTTATATATTTTATGCAGAGTAACTAGCTTAAAATATATAATATCATATCAATGTGTTTTTGCAATAATAAAATAAAACTTTGCATGTTTTTATTTGTGATAATATTACCTTTATTATCATGAGTATCAATGACAAAATATATTAATGTAACATATCTTATTCTTATAACTTAAAAATATATCTTGTATTTATATTAAGTTATTTAATTATTTAACTATGTATAATGCTTGTTAAACATATTATATATAATAAATGATGTTAATATTTGACCAAAGTACATAATTAATATAAGACTCAGTCACGGCTTACTGAAAAATATACTAGTATACACAATTTTTATTTGTGCGCATATAAACAAACAAAACAAAGTACACATAAAAGCTTAAAAACACGATAAACGATGCATCAATATTTTACAGAATATTCAGAAACATTATCTCCAAAATCATCTGATATAGAAGAATCTGAAGAAATAGTAACAAAGTTCATACAATCACCTGATAATGGCGAACCAATCCAAGTAAAAACAAAGAGAACAATATTAAGAAAAAAACATAAAGATAGAGAACAGGACGGGGACGTAGTTATAGAGGAAACATTAGAAGATGAACAAAAGCATGAAATGCCAAAAAAACAACATGAAGTAAACATTGAAGAATATGAAGGTGATGAAACAACTATAATGGATATGGAGATAAGTACTGTAGAAATGCCTGATGATAAAATGCAAATACCAAAACTGCCAACGCAGGTACAAATAGAAGAAATGAGCGATGAAGAACATAAAACAAACAAAGACGACCACGAAAATAAACCAGACAATGAAAGTAAGATCGAGAAAAAAAAGATTAGAAAACTTGTCAAGACAAAACAGAGTGTCGAAATAAATGAAGCTGCTAAAACAGCAAAAGACGACTTAGCAAAGGTCGAAATTGTAAATGAAAAACCCAAAGAAGTGACGGAAGAAAATACCGAATCATTGACGCAACAAAAAACGGACACATCCGAAATAGTTGAAGAATTACCTGAAGAAGTTAGAGAATTCGAAGAAAAGTCCGAAACAGGTGATGTAAAACATGTCAAAACAACGAAGAAAATAAAGCGAAAAAAAGGAACTGACGTAGAAGCTACTGAAGCGATTACGGTAGTGAAAGATAACGAAGCTCCAGTAACGACGGATACAATTACTAAAGAAGTTACCCCCATAGAAAAAAAATCCGAAATAATCAATGAAAAGGAGACCTCAAAAAGAATGCCTAAAGAAAAGAAACGAAAATCAATAGAACACACGCCAGAAGAAAAAATTGACGATACACTTACGACACTGAGAGACACATCACAAGAAATCACGTCTGAAGTAATTGAAGAGTTACCAGAAGAAATCAAAGTAACAGAGGTACAAACTGACACAGGCGATGTGAGACGAGTAAAAACAATAAAGAAAGTAGTAAAGCGAAAGAGGGGATCGGTTGTAGAAATTACACAAGCATTGACTATAGAAAAAGAAGACGAAGCTCCAGTTACCACAGTCACCGTCACAGAAGAAGTTGCTCCCACCACAAAAGAAATTGAAACACTCGATGAACAAAAGATGCCGATAAGTAAACCTGCAGAACTAACAACTGACGAACACATTGACGAAACCCTTAAAGCACTCGAAGACATAAATCAAGAAGAAACGTCTGTACCAATCGAAGATTTACCAGACGAAGTCAAAGTAACAGAGGCAAAAACCGAAACGGGTGAAGTGGACCGGATCAAAACAATAAGAAAAGTAGTGAAAAGAAAGAAAGGTCCTGTTACAGAAACCACTGAAGCGGTGATGATAGAGAAAGACGACGAAGCTCCAGTTACCACAGTCATTGTCACAAAAGAGGTCGCTCCCACAGAAGAAACCGGTGACTTCTCCGATGAACAAAAGTCTGCGAAAGGTAAGCCTAAACACAAGAAACACAAAACATCACAACACATAACCGATGAATATATTGACGAATCCCTTAAGCCACTCGAAGACACGCGACAAGAAATCATATCTGAAATTTTTGAAGAATTACCCGAGGAAGTCAAAGTCACAGAAGAAACAACCGACACAGGTGATGTGAAACGTGTTAAAACAATTAAAAAAGTAGTTAAACGGAAGAAAGGATCTGTTGTAGAAACCACAGAAGCTGTTACGGTAGAGAAAGATGATGAAGCTCCAGTGACCACAGTAACTGTCACGGAAGATACTCCCACACAGGAAATCAATGAAATCGACGATAAACAAATGATATCGGAAGGTAAGCCTAAGCAGAAAAAACACAAACCCATAAAGCAAACAACCGACGAATATATTGATGAAACCCTAAAGCCACTCGAAGACACACCTGAAGTTGTTGAAGAATTACCGGAGGAGATCAAAATAACTGAGGAAAAAACCAAAACAGGCGATGTGAAACGCGTCAAAACAATCAAGAAGGTAGTTAAGCGAAAGAAGGGATCCGCTATAGAAACTACTGAAGCAATAACAGTAGAGAAAGATGATGAAGTTCCTGTTACCACAGTAACTGTCACTGAAGAAGTTGCACGTGCAGAAGAAATTGTCGACTTCCCCGATAAACAAAAGTCACCGGAAAGTAAGACTAAGCATAAAAAACACAAACCGATACAATACAAGACCGACCAAAACATAGACGAAACTCTAAAGCCACTGGAAGAGACACCCCAAGAAGTCACATCTGAAATTATTGAAGAATTACCAGAGCAAGTCAAAGTAACGGAGGTAATAACTGACACAGGTGACGTAAAACGTGTAAAAACAATAAGGAGAATAGTAAAGCGAAAAAAGGGCCCCGTAATAGAAACGACAGAAGCGGTAACGGTAGAGAAAGACGATGAAGCTCCAGTGACGACAGTAACTGTCAAGGAAGAGGCTGTTCCTTCAGAAGCAATCGTCGAATTCCCCGATGAACAAAAGACGCCGAAAGGTAAGCCTAAGCACAAAAAACACAAACCAACCAAACAAACAACTGACGAACCCATTGATGAAACTCTTACACCAATTGAAGACACACCACAAGAACTCACTTCTGAAATTGTTGAAGAGTTACCTGAAGAAGTCAAAGTTACCGAGGTCAAAACGGAAACAGGCGAAGTGAAACGAGTCAAAACAATTAAGAAAGTAGTCAAGCGAAAGAAGGGTCCTGTTATAGAAACTACAGAAGCGGTTACGGTAGATAGAGACGATGAAGCTCCAGTGACCACGGTCTCTGTAACAGAAGAGGCCGCTCCTACCGAAAAAATCGTCGAATTCCCCGATGAACAAAAGACGCCGAAAGGTAAGCCTAAGCACAAAGAACACAAACCGACCAAACAAACAACTGACGAACCCATTGACGAAACTCTTACACCAATTGAAGACACACCACAAGAAGTCACTTCTGAAATTGTTGAAGAGTTACCTGAAGAAGTCAAAGTAACCGAGGTCAAAACGGAAACAGGCGAAATGAAACGCGTCAAAACAATTAAGAAAGTAGTCAAGCGAAAGAAGGGTCCTGTTATAGAAACTACAGAAGCGGTTACGGTAGAGAGAGACGATGAAGCTCCAGTGACCACGGTCTCTGTAACAGAAGAGGCCGCTCCTACCGAAGAAATCGTCGTATTCCCCGATGAACAAAAGACGCCGAAAGGTAAGCCTAAGCACAAAAAACACAAACCGACCCAACACACAACTGACGTACACATTGACGAAACACTTACAACAATTGAAGACATACCACAAGAAGTCACTTCTGAAATTGTTGAAGACTTACCTGAAGAAGTCAAAGTTACCGAGGTCAAAACGGAAAAAGGAGAAGTTAAACGCGTCAAAACAATTAAGAAAGTAGTCAAGCGAAAGAAAGGTCCTATTATAGAAACTACAGAAGCGGTTACGGTAGAGAGAGACAATGAAGCCCCCGAGACCACGGTCTCTGTAACAGAAGAGGTTGCTCCCACTGAAGAATTTGTCGAATTCCCCCATGAACAAACGACGCTGAAAGGTAAGCCTAAGCACAAAAAACACAAACCGACCAAACAAACAACTGACGAACCCATTGACGAATCTCTTACACCAATTGAAGACACACCACAAGAAGTCACTTCTGAA
>MOOZ01000551.1:145344-159595 GCA_002930495.1 Cecropterus lyciades | reverse complement strand
GCAAAAAGAAATTCAAAACCGCATATCGTGAGTACCCGTAACATATTAAAACGTATCAATTCCGCGATAATATTAGCCTAAAATCATATATTAGCCACAGTTGTACTTGAGTTGTGACGACCATTTAACATTAGTTGAAGTTTTGTTTTTACAAGTAACTCCCATCTTCTATATTTTCAGGGACCAACAATGCCAGCACTCATGATAGTTCTAGCCCGCTGGGTTCCACCCCATGAAAGGTCTCGTCAAGGTGCGCTAGTGTTCGGTGGGGCCCAAATCGGTAATATTTTCGGCTCCTTCATGTCTGGTTTCCTGATGGCTGGTGGCGGTGATTGGGCGAATGTGTTTTACTTCTTCGGCTGTTTTGGAATCCTTTGGTTCTTGGCATGGGTATGTTATATTTGAAAATGATTTCATTTTTCATTTTTGGATTTCATTTTGGCTATGCGTTATCTGTGTTAAAAACTTTAATTTTCTTTTCGTAGCTAAGATTTTTTCATTTCTATTCTTTCCGGTACTTACATAGAATATTGTACTTATCACTATTTTATGATATATTTTTTTAATTCATTTTTCTTGTTACTGAAATTGATTTACCAAAGCAATAAACGGCTATTATATTCCTTTATATAGAATTTATTCGTAGTCTATCGTTGCATTTTATTGTTAGGCTTTTTACTTTCATAATATTTATTAACGTCAAATCTAAAACTTTCAGAGTCTTCTCTGCTACAGTACGCCAAATACGCATCCCTACATATCTGATGAAGAGCTGAAGTACCTAAATGAAACCGTCACAAGTGCTGATAACAAAAGCGTCCGGGATCCCGTTCCATGGAGAGCAATTGTCAGATGCGTTCCCGTTTGGGCTCTTGTGTTCGCTGCGGTGAGTTCTCGTTGTATATTGTCGATAGGTTGCGATGTCCTATTTCCATTGGATTTTATTAGCATAGACACACATTAAAACAATAATATAAAACTTAGATGTCAAATACATAAGAACAGAACCATGTTGGAAGAAATTTAATTAGAAATAAGAGGTAGGTACCTTTGCAAATAATGTTTTTCATAAGCTTTCTTTATATATGATTTCTTTGGCAGTTCATAAATAAATAAACCATCTAAGAAATGATTTGTCGATTTTTTTTTCGACAACACATTTTTAGCGGAAGAATTTATTCGACGTGAATTGGTTTCATATATTTTTCTGATAGGATCTACTTCAAATCTGAGTTTTGTATACTTATTCGATAGTTTTTGTCGGAAAAACATGTCCAAATAAAATTATTTTCGTTGCAAAAATAGTTTTTTTTCTGATTTTTTATATCTGACATTAAATATTATATTATAAAAATACACAACGGTTGAGCAATCCATAACAAACATAGCTTTTTCCAGGTTGGTCATGACTGGGGCTATTACACAATGGTGACAGATCTACCTAAGTATATGACAGATGTTCTGAAATTCAACATCGCGACCACTGGTACACTGACATCAATACCGTACTTGGCTATGTGGATAAGTTCATTTATATTCGGCTGGATATGCGATGTCTGTGTCAAAAGAAAATGGCACTCAATAAAAACAGGCAGAATTATTCATACGACCATTGGTGAGTTACTTGTTTTTAGATAATTTTTATTAAGTTTTAATTTTTCTCGCAAAAAAGAGAGTCCGTTTAGGTTATATTTTAGTAATATAATTAATCTTAGTATACGTATATGACATTTACATAAGTTTCAAAATTACACTGCCTTCGAAATTTTCTATCTAAATTTTCTATTGAATATCTTCTATTTATATCAGTTTTAAAGACTGACTGTTACAAGTTTAGTGATCAGTTAATCAAACGAAAATTTTGATTTGTTAAGAAATTGATGCCGTTTATATGTGAAAGAAAAAGAAAACGAGTGCTAAATAAACATTTACATCAGATTGACATAATATCACCATCAATGTGCGTTAAACTCCCCATATTTCTGTGTATATGTTGAATGGCACGACAAAATCAAGTCCAATACATTCCATTAAACAATTCAATTTCCATTTAAATAAACAATTACGTTACAAGCTTTTACAAAAAGGTGTACACATGTTCGAATCGGTTTACAGCCGCCACGGGACCGGCCATTTGCATAATACTGGCGTCGTACGCAGGCTGCGACCGTTTCGCTGCCGTCGCCTATTTCATTGCTTCTATGGCTCTCATGGGAGGCTACTACAGTGGAATGAAGGTTGGTATTTTATTTTATTTGGTTTTATTACTTTCAGAAGTAATGGTTTTGTATTTAATATACGGTTGTTACTGTTTATCATATAAGTTGATTACGTTATTACGCGAATTGCGTCTTACAGTAAGCTAACAAAGAATAGTTTAAAAGTTTTCAATTAAAACTAAAATTATTTGAAACGTTAACTCAAAAAAAAAAAACTAGAAAACGTAAACTTATAGAGCTTACAACTGATTCTTTTAAATAATATATGAAAACTATAAGTACGTTCTATAAGTCATAATAATATTTGTAATTTATTCATATTTTTATACGCTCGCTTATTAATCGTGTGGCACTAGGTCGGTTTGTCCATGTTTGACTGAAGTCGTTTGCCCGCTGCAACAGTCACGACGACAGTCACCGACGAATGACGGACGAGACACAGAAATTTGTATAAGTACCAAATTTTCGATTTTGTAGATCCAATAATTTCGGAGCATATTGGCACTTTTTTTTCGAATCCTAAAAGAAATACAAATTGTATGTAATTAACTGTGTTCGCTGTTAACAGTAGTGTTACCAGATTTTACTAACTGTTTTTGTAGTTGTCTTATGTGGAATATTCATATTCATCAATTATTATATATTTATATATCAATTTTATTATCAATTATTTATATATCAATTTATTCTTATTATCTTTTAGGTGAATGCTTTAGACTTAGCACCTAACTATGCGGGTTCTCTGACTGCTATGATCAACGGTATTTCCACTATGTCTGGAATTATCACGCCGTACCTGATAGGGCTGTTGACACCTGATGTAAGTATAATTTCTAGTTATTTTTATTACATTCTACCTTTTTATTTCATTATTATTTCATTGTTATTGTCATTTTATAAATTAAGATTTTATATTCAAAAGAAAAGCGTACTTACACCAAATAATTAATGTAACTATGAACACACTAGTTTTAAAATCTATTATCTACATAGAGTATACTATATACAGAACGTAACTGTATATAGTATACTCTATGTATATACAGAACGTATATAAAGTAGAGAAGAAACAAAATAATGTTTCATAAATTTCATTATATTTATTTACTATTAGATAGAATGGTAATGTGACTTCTACATGTACATTTAAAAACAAATTTTGTTTCATTTCAAACAGCATAATATTTTTAATATAAACGCGTAAAAAGATTTCTATACTAAAAATAACTTACTAAAACTAAAAGACTTACTAAAACTAAAAGATTTATATAATAAAATAACTTTATATACTAGAAATAAAATTACATTTCATAATTTATAGGCTTTCATTAATAATTCATACATCATTATTAAAAGTCATTATTTTGATAAGTTACAACTGAAATGATGTTTTTTTTAAAAGCTTGCCTTAAAACCTTTAAAAATGTTGCCTTAAAACCATTTATATACACAAATAAAATAATTCTGGAAACGATTCATTTTTTACTTGTTTTAAGTAACTCATCTCATTAAATATTAAACGATTTAATAAGGAACCTTCAATCTCCGTTGTTATACAAACTTCAAAGGTTTATTTGCACGAAAACGTTGAAGAGGGCAAGATTTGGTAAAAGCTAAGGCTGCTTGTAAAGTAGGCCGTTATTAAGCGAAATAATAGACTTCTTACCGTAGGTACATGTTAAAAAAAACGATGAAATTATGCATTCTTGACGAACTCCAGACTTCAAGTGAATATATTTAAAACGTGTGTCATTAACAGACATGCCATAAAAGGAGAATTGATTACCATTCAAAGAGATCTAAATGATGCTCTGGTGTGAATTTTTTTAAACGGTCATCAATTAGCTTAAGCCATTTGATAGAATCAAAAGACTTCAAAAGCAAATAATGAGTAACCGGTGATACGTTGATTGTTTGGCACACAATAAATATTAGCCGTATTCTACCTTTATCTCGTAAAAACCAGCATATTTCGATGTAATTTACTCACTTAAATGTGGCAAGCATGTTTAAATCGGTCTTTCAGTCCATATAGAAAAATAATGTTTGCGTGAGGACCATATAATTAATTCTGTATAATTGATTTTACTTTATTCGAAAGTCAGAGTATTGGTTTTGTCTTTTATTCTGCACTATTTGTAGCTCCAATCTGAGTTTCATGAACCTCATGCTATTATAGCTTTTTCGGATTTAACTGGTGTTGATTGAGTTATATAATTAAACAGCAGAAACGACTATTTTGTAAGCCGCCTTAAGGAATAATGGGATTTAACTAATAATAGGCCCTTTCAACTCAATGTCAAGCCCCTACAAACCTTATCTACTTGTCGGCTTATACCAAAGTTTACGCCTTTGAGATAAACTTTGCGGTTGTCGATAATGCAGGGATCAGTGATGTTTTTGCCGAACCGTTGAGATTGAGCAGATTAAGGATAAGCTTAGCTACCAAGAAAGGTCTTGAGGATTATTAAACACAGTATATAACACAATAACGACACTTAGAGCGAAACAATTATTGAATTGTTAATAAATATTGGAAATATTGTAATGACTGTGATGGAAAGCGATTTTCTACAAAAAAATAGTATGTAGCAGGTAAACAAGATATCTGCAAACATTAAGGTTGCAGGTTGTTGTTTCACTCCTGAGTGTGGCTTATAACACACTTACAAAAGAATGTTCTATATTTCATTTGAATGCGGAATAAAGCAACATTATTCTGAATGGAGAAACATAGTCTTAAAGGCTTGAATACGGTGGGTCCACCGTTACTCTTTCTAATTTTCGCCGTACAACTGCTGTTTGAAGATTATAGTAATGCAGATTGTGACAGTGTAATAACTGTAAGAACAGATTTAAATGTCACTATATTATAATAAGACAATAAAAACGTATGAATGTCGTCAACTATTTTATTGTCCCACTGTTGGGCACAGGTTTTCTCTCATAATGAGAGAGTTTTAGGTGATAGTCCATCATGCTGGCCAAATGCGAATTGGTAGACACACACACTTGGAGTCTTTTTTTTAATAACTCTCATGTGTCGTTTTTCTCTTGATATTTTCCTTAACCGTAAAGCGGTGATAAATTATTTGTAAAACACATATCATTTTAAAAATTAGAATCAAACCTCGGAGCTTTACTGCTAACGAATGTACTATAAAAATTGTTTGACAAACAAACGATCAGAGAATTTTACATAAAAAATATCAACTAACGCTTTAGATCCCATTTCTTGGCATTGCAGGTTTTTTATTTGCGCCAAAAATAACGAATTAATGAGACCTGAAATATCCTTGTTTTTCTAAATCACCACTCAACGCCGTACATTACACCAGCATCAGTCGTAATGCTGACAAATGTACCGATTATTCACTTTCCTCTTCCATCCATTTACGGGGCTTATACCTTATGTTCTCGTTTTTTGTATCGTAATTCCTTATTTATGGCTCTCGATTGAATGAATGATGACGTATTGCTGATAATAACATTCGCACGTTGAATCGTTCATATTTAATTTTTTTGGAGCAAACGCATGCATTGACTTTTTAAAAATGGATATGTATAGGTATATTTCTGCGAGGTCAACTGCAGTATCGCTTTGTCATTGTCGCTGTCACATTTTTGTTGAAGAACCAGTATAGTTCGACCGGGGAGGTACCACTGCTGCACCTATTTCTAGCGTGAAGCAGTTCTTGCGTTTCGCTGGAAGGGTGTGGTTGCCAGCTCACTTGTATTTGAGGCGATCATCATAGTCCTCGGAAGTATCTACGCATCTGTGATCGACTTCAGATAGAACACCTATTCTATATGAAGTTGCTTATAGATGTCCACGAGTGCAAGAGACCACTTACCATCAGGTAGATTGCACGCTCGTTTGCTGCTTCGGTCTGATAAAAAAATGGAGCTGTATTATTTTGTAAGGGGATGTATACATATGTTTGTAATAACCATCTTAATTGAAACTGATGGAACGGAAGAACAGAGTTTAGTAGGATCTGGGTGTAGGTTTGACGCACGGGGATAGATAGATTACGTTACGTATGGGAATAAATTATAGGTTGATACATTTTGCAACTCTACGTGTATATGTATATTGTATGCGTAGGTATTTTACTTGTTATATTATTACGTAATCCGCTTTTTAAAGTTTTTGTTGAGCTGTAAGTTGATTTTAGAGATTATTAGTTGTATTAGGATATTTTTTTCAGTTCTTAAGAAGTAAAAACGTTAAAAGACTCTAAAAAAAGTTATTTAAGTGATGCCCTCGTATTTTAGTCACGTAAAAAAGTTACTTAATTTATTTTCTTCATTTTATTTCAGTCAACACTAGCTCAATGGCGTGTAGCTTTCTGGGTATGTTTCGCTGTGCTTGTTGGAACCAACGTGATTTACATCTTCTGGGCGGACGGCAAGCAGCAATGGTGGGATGACGTCAGGCAGTACGGGTACCCCGCTGACTGGAAACACGGACCCCTCAAGACTAGCGACTCTGATAAGGAAAAGAGCAAGAAGTCAGAAGCGGAAGGAACAGCTTTATAGTTAAGAAACCGTAGTTTAGACTCCCAGGAAGATGGAAATGAAAAAAGTGGATATCTGCGGATCTGAGTGCGGTTATGTACTAGATTCCCTGTACATAAAGCGTATGTATGTAGAGCGATTTTTAATAAAAGGCGGAGTAGAAAGACACATTTGTTTCAAAATAGATAATATATGAGTTTCAAACACAACTACTTACAACAACAACAACTTAACAACTAATAACTTAATACTTTGTATCCGCAATACCAGGCTGCAATATTGTAAAACTACTAACAATACCTATTATTAATTATAATTGCGTATAGTACATATTTATAAACTTTAATAATAAAATTTAAAACGTTCGCGAAATAATAAGTTACATATCTATCTGTTTTCTAAGTTTAATTCTTATCGCGCTCAGTGAGGTTGTTTTATGCTCAGACTTAATCAGTAAAATGCTAGAATTACAGTAATAAATAAATTACAATTTATGTATATTTATCTATGACCTGCTTGGTTCTGATTAAAGTACAATTTATTTTGGTATATTAGAACATTGTTACTTTTATCATTCATTGATGGTGCAAATCCAAGAGTGATACTATTTAAACAAGAAATATAATATTTAAAAATTATAATTTAGAGGGATAAGTAACACGTAATATTTATGTAAATATTATAAGAATTTAAAGCTTACCATAAGTTGTAGAAATTAATAAAGTAAGCACAAAAAAATTGAGTTCGATTTAAAATTATTTATTTTGAATATTTATATTACAAAATCCTAAAATGATTATAAACTTGATCAAGTTACTTGTTTAAAATAAAATATTTTGAAGGTGGTAGAACTCTTTGTGGTTCGACTCCGGAGGCACCACCGCCACACCTATTTCTGCCTAATATCAGCACTGTTTTGCGCTGTTGTGCTCTGGTCTGAAGGGTGTGGTAAGGGAGACATACTTTTTCGAGGCATTCCATCTTAGTCCTCAGGATTAGCAACGCATCTGTGGCATAACGCATCTAACCTTAGGTGAGACTTTGATCTTACCTAGGGTTGCTTACCATCAGATGGGCTACATGCTCGCTTGCTACTTCCATACTATAAAAGAAAAAAAAAACGTATTACTAGATTTTAAATAGAATATTGATTTATGAATAATATTCGTTGTGATACCATTCAAGGTTACTTGTGATAGATTTTTCCTTTTACCAATAGTTTATTAATTGATTAATTAATTATGTTGTAAACATATGTAATAAAATAATGCTGCCTTTAAACTTTACTTTTATTCATTTTACCCAAATTTAAATAAGTAATCATTTTCTGAAACTGTCTGACAACCGATTTTTTAAATTACGCAACTACATATATTACTTCGGTAACTAGTATAATTGTTTAAACATTAAAGGAAAAGCCCCCACTGCTTTAAAAAAAATGTTCATAATTATAGACTTTTTTAATTTAACGCTTTATATGAGTTTGGCATGTACATTACATACGCGGTCAAAACATAACCCTCCTTTTAGCAGTTGGGTAATAAACCCTAACATTTAGTACTAAGAACCACACAAAAACTTTTTTAATGCCCACTGAAGTGGGCACGGGTCTGCTAGTATATATATATATATCATTTGATAACCATATTTTTGTGATAGTGTAGATAAAACAGGAACCATCAGGAATAAAACAATCTGGTATATTATTATTTTTATTCCGAATGTGAAAAATCCTATAGTCCGGTGAATCTAAACATTGAAAGTTACAAAAATATTGTTCAAAACATAGTTAAAATAAAATTTAAAAACTGCCCATAATTCCGGTATGTAGTAAGGGAAAAATGTTATTCAGAGTCAAAGGTCAAACAATGGGTTTTTCGAGATTTCACCTAAACGGTAAGTTTCATCACAGTCACCATACCGGTCTGACACGCAGTGGGATCCGGGTTCAATCCCCGTCCAGATAGACATCTGAATGGTGAGTTTAGATTCTGTTCTGGGTTTGGGTGTTTGTGTATTCGACTTTATGTGTCCACAGTACCCATGACACAGGAGAAAATCCTAGTGTGGGGTTATGATCGTAGAAAGCAGTTATCGTTTTATCGTTATTTAATTTAACGCTTATATAAGTTTATGTCAAAATAGTGAAGTAAAAGTGTAACAATATAATATAACAAATATTATATATTTTTAGATTATATATTGTCGAAATAGTATAAAAGTCGTACCTCCTCCCCCCTTTTTCCACTATTTCTGTATCTTTTGTGTCATCATGAGGTTGACCTCAACAAGGGTAAGTCGACTTCATTTCGATACCCGTTCCAGAGAGTGCTTGATTTCAGACACAAGTCGGATTCTGCTTTCCCGCACGAGTATTCGAGAGGTGTTTGCACGGCCTGTGTACAAGGCATCCCCCGTGCTGTCGTCTGCATAGCAACGCATGCTACAGATTTGTTGCAGCATATCACTGATATACATATTGAACAGAGTGGGTGAAATAACGTAGCCTTGAGTATTGATGGACTTCGTGTCTGAGCAGCAGGAACTATCAACGACGACACTGATATGCTGCCCAGACAGAAAACTTATCCACGTGCACAACCTCTCGTGGTTATTCATTTACACAACCACTCGAGAAGACCGTAAGCTGGAAGCTTCGCGAAAAGAGCCCTATGTCAACCATATATCTCTGAAGCTGTCATATAAGTTAAAATATTTTTCTTAAATTCACTTCTTCTTTATGGTCTAATTTGACTAGTGTGTAAGTCAGAGCTCAGGGACCCTCTTAGCTTGTAGGTCCGGGGCACTGCTCCGTCTAGCCCTACGGTAGTTACGCCACTGCCTATGTCACTCTCCAAGCTGAGACGATTCTAATTATATGTTATATGTCACAATCCGTCAAGTCGTTTAGGATGTAGCGCAAAAAAATGGACATCATACATACATACATAAGCTCGAAAAACATTACCCTCCGTCTGACGCATTCGGGTAAAAATCGGGTACAAAAAAGGAAATATTGATTGAATTTAATTAATTTAATTAAAAGTTTTAATTAAAATGTCAAAGTACTTGATATGGCACCTTGAATGTATTTTACGTATTGAAAACTAATGTTGACTACTAATCACTTAGAGTTTGTAGACGTAAGCGGGAAAGTTATCTCACATATGGCACCTGGGGGAACATCGCTCAATGTCTAAAGTTGCTTATTTTATTACTCAATAATATATTTAGATAATTGTATCATAGTATAACAATTCAATTTTGTCGAGTGATACGTGCAGTGGATCGCTGAAGGCGAAGCCCGTTGTTTGATTATGGCCACACAAACTGTAGGTTCGAAAACCATAAGAAATTCAATTCTAAATTGGCTAAAACTGATTCAATTTTAAACGGTTTTTATTTTTGTAGATAAATATCAATGTTGATTGGATATAAATAACTACTGGCGCTGATTAAAATTTATTTGCCAATAATTACAGTTCAAGAATGTGTTTCATACGTAACTGGCGACACAAGCCCACAATGGAGTCTTCGGTTACAAAGGGTAATCGCTTCACCATCTCCATCGCAGTATCGTGTATTCGTTATAATTCGTTCCATGTAGGCACTTGCTGAAACCTTCGGCTTCGGCGATACCTTCGACCCATTTTGGCCGAATCCGAAGATTTGTCCTGAAGGTGTTTTTTTTGGTCAAAGGTGGCTGAAGCCGAATCCGAAGCTTTGGTCGGACATTACATACAGGAAAGAAATGCATGTCTACAGTAACAAAATTATATTCCATCAGTTAGCTAAACATATAACATGCAAATGTTTACGGCGTGCAAAAATCTAATTTATTATGTCTCCTACGTATCTATTTAACAAATGATTCTTCAATCCGGTAGTAAGATTATAGCCTTACGAGGTGCGAATATCAATTAATACTAACCTTGACTGCAAAGTGGAATTAAATGCTCAAGTAACATTGTGTAAACTAAAGGTAGCGTTATTAATGAGGACTTCCACTGTTGAAGTATTGCCGTCATATAATCCCTTCGGCATGTACGAGTACGACTGCACCTTCATCCACTTTATCGCAGGTGCGTGGAACGTGGAGAATGGCTTTCCTTGACACCGGTTTAAGTGGTATGAGTGACATACCCCTTTCGCTGTCCTAGATGGATATGTTAAATAGATACTAAAGTTAAGAAAATTAGTTTATTTACTTGTTTTTATTTGAGTGTAAGCCTTTACGGGACCATTTACGGTAACGACAAAACTCAAGAATCGATTTTGCTTATTTAGCAAAACAACAATTGTATTTTTTTTGATTTGATTTGGGTTTGTTCGGAAAGATATGGCTCACTTACAATGAGGCAATGTTACTCCTTAGGGGTGGCATTTATTTATGATTGACTTTGGGTAAAACCTGTGTTTTATGTGACGTTGGTTATAGTTTCAGCCGGTTCTTGGCAGCAGTGATCACTTTACTAACCATCATCTGCACTTCATGTACGTTCGGTACGTCTGTGTTATAAAAAAGCCATCACGGGACGCCCGGCAGATGTGAAACATCGTGTTCGTACAAGTAATATGCATAAAAGACAAGATTGCGACAGGAACATATATGTATAGCATTATGAAAATAACGGTATCTACGAACAGTACCCTGCACTAAGTCGAACTAACACCGCAGTCCGCTTAGTTTTGTTCGATACTTAATAGTTTCGAAATGTATAACAGATGGCGTATTAACAAATACGGCGTGGCGATCGCCACGCGAACAATCAGGTCTACGTGCGCCTATAGATGTTTAACGTCAAATAATTTGAGCTTAGTTACTAACAGTACAATGAGAGTTATAACAGACATCAAGTGTATTAATTTGTTTAAACAGGCTGAGTACATAAGAACGTAAATGCGTAAGTGGTCAATTAGGAAGCGTACAAACTGGCGCCTGCAAATGACCGATTGTATTCATCATACATTACGCTTGTAGCAGATAGCGAGTGACAAGTGTATACAATTATTTGCAATAAGCCAATTTATTAAGGTCTGTTCACACACATGATTGATTTCTGTTCTAAGATTTATTCTATAACCTAACAAAGTTATTGAATATTTTGATCGACTCGAAGTAAGTAGTTAAATTTCTTTATAAAATCAGTGTAGAGTTGCTTGTTGTGTTTTGAAATCTGTGATAAGAGAGGGATACAAAGCCCAGCTAGCCCAAAGTCTTCAGAGGAAGCAACAAATTTATGGACGATCTCTGGTATGATTTCAATCCTAATTTGGCGTTGATTACAGATATCTATGGGAAGTAGTGACTACCTACTAACATGTTAGCCGCATGATTGCTACTTAATTTTTATAAAAATGTAACTTGTATGCTACACATAAATCACTTAAAAATTTAACTTGTATGCTACATATAAGACAAACCCTTTTAATTCAGAGATTAAAATAATATATCAATAACCAAAAAAAAAACAAAAATGAAAAATAAATTCTATTAAATCAGATTTACATTTATTTCTCGGGACTATTAAGGAAAATCTTGTGTAGAAGAAAAATATCAATGAAGTTGCAAGAAATCGTGACAATACACTAAAACCACTGAAAATTCTATATTCTTCCTATATTAACTATTTTTACTGTTAATGATTACAAAAACACGAGAGTACCTAGTTGAGGTTTTATATAGTTAATAAATGATATTATACCTAGCGGTCAACATGTGGTAAGCGACACAAGCAAGTAACTCGAGTCCACTTACTCGTTCTATCAAACGGTACACAACATAATTGAATGCAAAGCAAATGTGCATAGAGACTAAATGGCTCATTACTTGTTCTTATGTTGAGGGAAAAATCCTCTAGTCAATAAATAATTTACGCGCGCACGTCGTTGTCTTTGACCTAATTGTTCACGATAAAAGAGATAAAACGTGGTACTTAGGACATTAATTTATTTTAATTCACACAACGCAGTCCTCTTGTACATGACATCATTATAAGATATTCGATTTAGCTGTTAGGCTTGTATAGGAACTCTATGCAGAGAGAGATGCCCAAACTTGTGGTTTGAAAAAAATTACAATTTATATTATTAGTATTCGTTGCGTTATTCCTCGTATATAAAGCTTGTAGCAGGTGACGAGTGACAACTACAGGCATTTTTTTCAGTCGAGCCAACTAATTTAGGTTTTATCACACTTCGGTGTTTTATTTTTACTTAAATGATTAAATATTGTTTGTTGAATTAAGTACTCTATTTTTACTTCATAACAGCAGTTTAGAGTATGCTGGGTTCTATTTTGTATTCTGATAAAGGAGAGACTTATCATCAGTCCTCAGGGATAGCAACAATTCTGTGGCCGAGTTCACGTCTTTCAGGTCCTCAGGACATTCAATGTTTCTTAGGGTTTATATAAAATATATATTGGGCTCATATAAATAAGGATATAAAAAAATAGCTTATTATTTTTTCTACAACTTTGAAAACCGTAATACCATGTCTTGACAATTAGATCGTGACTTCATCAATAAACCTTAAATAAACTGTTAGACAAATTTAAAAGGTTAATGGAGGATGACAATGAATGACAACGAGTCGTGGTAAAAAATTAATATAATATCCTCTTATATTGTAATTAGCGCCATATGGTATCGTACACTGGATGTAGTTGGAGGCGATTAAATCTGGAAGCTAGGCAGCAACTACTTCCTGTCTAACATCGGCACCCACCGCGGTCACTAATACGCCTGCCAGGTGCGGTGACTTTTGGCAAAACCATAAAAGGAGGCCAATAAACATCCGTACCTTAAAATGCTGCATGGAATGTTATTTGGATTTAAATGACTACATGGAAAGTTCAACATTGCATATTTTTATATGTTATATATTGTATAATAACATTAACTTTATGTCAAAAGATATATTACATTTATCTAAAAGTTGGTTCCTTAAGATAAATGAGTATATTTATGTTTGATATTCGGAATTAAGATTTTCTAAAGAATGTGTAACTTGATAACCTTTATCACCTAGCTATTTATGTATAGATAAGGATGATAGAAAAAGAGTAGTTACTAAATTGGAGTATAGTAATTAGAATAGATGATTGGAGCAAAGTGAATATTTCCTTTTCTATGTGAAACATTTTCATTATATTTATGTACTAGCTGAGCCCGCGGTTTCACCCGCGTTTAAAAGAAATGTAACGTGATACCGAAGTTATATACATTAACCGACATTTTATACCTTTAATAATTTCCATTTTATTCTTTTTAAATACATGTTTCCCGCACCTGTGCATTTTTCCGAGATAAAAAGAAGCCTATGTCATTTTCTGACTCTTAAGCGACTACCACTGTGATAGTCGCGCAAAAAACCTTTCCGAGCCATGTTATAAACAGAAACATATCTATCCCAAGGGAACCTTATATTATTTTCATTTTAATAAGTAACCTATATGTTATACCAGACTATAATCTATGTCTCTGTTAAACTTTATCCAATGCCATCCA
>MOOZ01000551.1:107410-120894 GCA_002930495.1 Cecropterus lyciades | reverse complement strand
TTTATAACCTCCTTTGAAAGTCGGTTAAAATGTAATATATATGTCCAGAATTATAAAAAGTATATCCAGAGTTATAAAAAGTAACTAGTAAATAATAAAAAAGTAGTTTATAAAAGAGTAAAGTCAGATATTATTTAGTTTCATATATCAATAGATTTTTCATATGTATATTGAAGGTGTCAAATAGACTTTAGCAAGAAGGACAGAATAAAAAAAAAACATTTTTAGAATCGTATCCGAGGGGCGTGGGAGCAATCTGGCTCTACTCTTTACTAACTATAAAGCGCAGCTAATACTAAAGTGACATGCAAAATTTTCCATGTTATTATACCTAACCAGGCCTAATCTAAATTTAAACTTCTGGGTCTGACTGTTTGTGAACTCCTTTTGGTGCATGTTCATAGCATCTACCACACAAATGATCGTAGTGAAGGGATAAACCTTTGGAAGTTGGGAAAGGGCTTGAAGGCAGGCTTTAAAAAAACACGATAGGGAAAAAATAGGACTTTTTAGGGCCAAGCTTCCTCCCCTCCGCTGGATCCGCCTGCCGCCCATGAATATCTATAATCAACTCCAGATAAGATCAGAGTCTTACTTGAGGTTAGCCATAGACGCGTTACTACCCCTGAGGACTAAGTTGGAACGCCTCAGATAACTATATCCTTCCCTTCAAACCACAATACAGCAATACATAACACTCATGTTGTTAGACAGAAATAGATGGAGCGGTGGTACTTCCGGAATCAAAGTACAAAGAGCTCTACCACCTTTAAGTTATTAAAGGTAATAAAAATTCTCTTTCCTTATAAGTCGGCACTCAATACAACGTATTCAAGTTATGTAAGCGCCGAGGTGCAAAAACCTTTTATGCTAATATGTCTTGACTCGGCTTCGAATTAATTAGCAACTAAATCGATCCTATACTACATTGTACATACGAGTAAATGATAAATAAGTGGAATAAATTTTATACATAATGTTATGAAATATCTATTTTATTTTAGAACGATTTCTCAAGGAAAAATAAATGATCTATTCGTCGCGTGGAAATTTTAGTTATTTAAAACGAAATTATATTTGGTGTTCTTTCTGTTTACATAAATCTATCGCTTTATGTAAATAAAGCACTGAAACATTTTTTCAATTTTAAATTTTACTAACTTACTCATAAGTTAAACCTAGCTTACAACATGTTATTTAGTAATTCTAACAGGCACTTAAATGCGTAAGGTCTTATGAAAGACTTACATTATTTTATAATTTATCAATGTCATTCCTGTGGTCCGTCAGTAGGTATCTCCTCTGAACAATGACTGATTGTCGGCAGTTATCAGTTTTGATAAGAATGAAACTCAAAACAGTTCACAAGCGGGTAAATGTTGGAAACTGGGACATTTTCTGTCATTAACTCTCGTATAAATAAACTGAAATCGCGTGTCATTATTTTTTTATTGAAATAAATGTTTCTGTATAATAATAAATTATGTACATACAAACACTCATATACAAAACTCACATAAAATGGGGTTGTACGCTTCTTCGCGTTGTTTTGTTTCGCTATCAAAGTAAATCATTATTTATTTCTCCCATTTTTATCTATTAAAGAAGCTTTGAATCCTAAAATGGTCTTTAAATAAGGTTTATAATATTACCACTTAGTAAATTCTTTTAGTGTACTATAAAAAAGTTTAATTTCACGTAATAATTAGTTATTATTAATTTAGGACCGCTCGCTTCTAACACAATTTTGACTGAAAGATAATTGTCACTAACTTAATTATAAAATTTATTTAAGCATGTATTTACAAATGTATGATTTTGCATGTGTGATTTTGTATGGATTTCATAATGATAATTTAATATAAATAAATATATATTCAACTTAGACTGAAAAACACTGCTCTACATAAACTAAGATTTGTACCACTGAGTTATTACTGTCACAGTAAAAATAACCAACTTTTTAACATTTATATATATAGAAACTAACGTGGCAGACGCGTGCCGTGACGAACAGAGTAGTATTCTTTTATCCATGTGCTCTAATATATTTATACCTACCGTAACTACCGCGCAGATCCAGGTAGTAGCAGTACAAATATTGTACGGAAAAACGTCATTTCCATCGCCATGTCACGATGACCGTTGAGGTATATGGATCCACTCGTCATTTTGTATCACTATTACAGACATGTCACAATTGTTTTTCATCGCAACATGCCATTTACATTTATAGCACACTTAAAGTTACGTCACATTAATGACCACAATACGAGCAAAAGACCTTCACATCCACATGTGCTCAGTATTCGCACAGTCATTAAGCTGTTTCATTGTATCGTTTTGAAAAGGACGTTTTCTCATTATGGTACTATTGTACTATGCGCTAGTTACGTATGTGAATACCGGCACTAGATGGATTAAATACGGAAAATAAATTTGTGATTGGTACGTTGTGCAAAGTTTGAAAAATTATTTTTGTTTTGACATTGAATATGTTTTTTGAATAAAATGTCCAAACTTCACTATGTGATTAAACGAAAAACAAAACAGAAGTTTTATATAAAGCAAAAAAGTTTATCAAAAATGTTTTACGCCGTTTTTAGTATACATATGTCACGCAGGGGCGTTGACAATTTTCTTATTTGTTCAAATATTAGAAGAAATGTTCAAATCGTTACACATTTAAGTATCTAGTATTAGTATAATACAAGTAGAGAAAGACCGCTGAATAAAAGCATTTTTATGATTTATTGTTAAAATTATTTAGGACGCTTGGGCTTTGTCCTATCTATTATTAGGCATCATTTTGTATTTTTGCATTTTCTTTGCAACAAAAAAAATAAGTATACTTGTACTTTATTTTTATTTGACATGACAAGTATTTTTTAAATTTAAGTTATATTTAATAACATTCCTCTGTTATTACCTATTACAATTTACTGACTAAAGATTATCTTAATGATATATTTATGACTCCGACTTAGTCATTTTTCTACATAACGTTCTTTTATCCTTTTAATTTTTAAAAGATTAAACTATAAAAACATAAACAGTCGAAAATAGAACCTTCTCTTTATCGAAGTCGTTAAAAAATAAGCAAAGTAACAAAATGATATATACATTTTATGAGTATTTTTGTATTCAAATGAAATAATAAAATTTGAATGTTGTTAATTGTACATATATTTTGATTTGCAATTTAATTCCCGTGTTTTAAAATTACATCGACGATTAATTAACTTGCACGGTTAATTATATATTACTTAAATGAAAGCTCGCGGATGAAGGTAACTCTATGCAAAGCGACTAATGAGTTTCCGAAACCCATCATGCAAATGAATTATAAACGCTTGTATAAAATTAATTTATGTATTTTTGTATACATTTTCATGTCAGCATTACTGTTTTAGAATGTTGTCGAGAGTTGAACAAATGTTTGCAAAACCGTATGAAGTATTCGAACCCGCATGGCCAGCGTAATTAATGGCCTTAATTCTCCTCAATGTCTAATAGATAGAGGATCTATGCTCATTGGGACAATAATGATCCAATTATGCATTAGTTTCCAATATTCGTCAGCTTAGACAACATGTGAAATTGAAAAGTTGAATGATATTATCTTTATATACCTATGAAATTACCGTTCTGCTTTACTGGCCATTTCAAATCAAAATATTTTTTTTTTGGTTGATAATTCTTATTTCAATTTAATTTTATTTAAAAAACATGGAACATTTTTTTAAAATCGTCATTTGTTTCATAGTAAGTGTTTTGTTTTCATCGCATTCGAACATTTTTCGTCATCATGGATACGTTCAAAATTCGAGTAATTATGGAGTATGAGTACGTCATGGCAACAAAGCGGCACAAGCGGCACGCAACATCAACAACGTTTACGGAGCAAACACTACAAACGACCGCACCATCCGTTATTGGTTTGCCCTCTTCCGTTCTGGAAATTTGACCTGAAAAATGAACCCCGTGGTCGTTCAAAAATTTTGGTCGACAGTGACGAATTAAAGGCGATTGTGGAAGCTGTAGATACTCAATCTACGCCTGAATTAGCAGCAGCTTTTGGCGTTAGCATCAAAACAATATGGTCCATTTGCGTCAAATTGGTAAGGTAAAAAAGCTTGAATTCGTGGGGTAACGAATTCAAAGGCCGCCAGCGCGAAGCACGCGTCGAGACGTGCCTTGCACTGCTCAACAGGCATACAAATGAATAAATTCTGAACTGCATTGTTATTTGTGACGAGAAATGGATCCTGTTCGACGATTGTAAGTGCTCAGCAAGTTGGTTGGGGCCTGGTTCAGCACCCAAACAATACCCTAAACGAAAACTTACCCCTATAAAAGTGATGGTCACTGTTTGGTGGTCTAAGGGACACTCCCAATTCGTCGAAGCTTCTTTCCAAACGGGATGAACATTACTGCAAATGTGTACAGTGAAGAACTAAACACAATGATGGAGAAGCTCGCACGTCGCCAACCAGCTTTGGTCAATCGTTCTTCTCCACTGCTCCTGCACGACAACGCGCGACCGGTCATACATACATACATAGTCATATTGCACAGCAGACGGTCTCGAAGCTACAAGAGCTGGGGTTAGAAGTTCTCCATCATCCGCCGTACTTACCAGACCTTGCGCCTACAGACCTTTTCCAGAATTTGGATAAATTCTTGGCGGGAAAAAAATTCAAATCTCGAGAGGCAGTACAAAATGCCTTTGAAGAATTTGTTGCCTCCCGTCCAGCTGATTTCATCAAGAAGGGCATCAATAAGCTACCAATGCGTTGGCAAAGATGCATTGATTGTATGGGTGATTACTTTGACAAATAGAAATAAAAATATCGTAAAATATATACGCTTCATTTATTTCATGGAAAACGGTAATTTTACCTTTGGTAAAGACCGATTATAAAACAATGAATTATTTATATTAGTATCAATGTGGGGCAATAGTGTTTCATAATGAATGCAATTACATATATATATGTATACTTTTGTAAAAAAAATCCTTAAATTGTTTCACTGATGGACTGACTCTTGTATAAATGTTTCTCGAATTCATGTTATAGAGAACGAATGAGAACTTTAATTTATCTTTTTAATGAAACAATCAATTCTTATAGCAATATTGTTACAGGTTGGGCATGATTGGGGTTACTACACAATGGTAACAGATTTGCCGAAGTATTCGCATGATGTTCTCAAATTTAATATTGAGACTACTGGCCACCTTACGGCTCTACCTTACATGGCTATGTGGGTGAGCTCTTTTATTTTTGGATACGTCTGTGACCTCTGCATCAAGAAAGGCTGGCACACTATCAAAACCGGAAGGATCATTCATACCACAATCGGTAAGCTAATAGTACTTAGCAATAGCACTAGTAAAGAATGTGTTTCAGATAGAACATGTTTATATTTATGTTTCGGTCCTAAAATAGTTCAATGGCAACAAAAATTGTTCGTGTGGTAATAGGACGAGTATGGTCCAACCAGAGAGGTACTATCACTGCACCTATTTCTAGCGTGTTACAGTAGTTCTTGCGTTTCGGTGGAAGGATGTGATTGCCAGCTCACTTTCTTATAAAGCGACTATCGTAGTCCGCGAGAGAAGCAACGCATGAGTGATTGACTTCAGATAGAACTCCTGTTCCGTACAATATTCCCTCGACGACGAATGTGATCACTTATCAGGTGGATCACTCGTCATCTCGTCCGCTACTTCAATCTAGTAAAAAAATGTAAAACATGTACGGGAATTACGGCCATTATTGATTCGTAAGAAACTTGATTGTTTAATAGCTTTAAAGTCGCCAATGTTTTAAATATTTTAAAAAGATGTTTTGCAGTTAAATACCTTTAATGTGCAAGTATGTGCAAATTATCCTTTAGATGTATCTTTAAAATAGTATCTATCTTAGTATTAGTTATAAACATAAAGTCACTTGTTTTACTGGTTAAAATATTACAACATGTTAATAATAAAATTTACGACTAAGGGATATACGTACATACAAAAAGAACTAAGCTGTTAGATTTTATTAATGGTTACAATTAAACAAATTATTATGAAATAACCGAATACCCGGGGTGTTTAAAAGTGTTTTACTTAATTTTTTTTTTTAATTTATAAAAGTAGCCAACTAGAATGGACCACTTATCATCAAGTGGTCTGTCCACTTGATGATAAGTGATCCTTGCTGCCCATAGACACCTATAATCAACCCCAAATAAGATGATATTCTAACCTGAATCCTGTTACCAGAGGACCCTTGGTAAGGACTAAATTGGAACGCATTTGGTAACTATGTGTCTTTTCAAAGCACAATACAGTAGCGCTTAAAACTGCTGGTATTAGGCAGATATATGTGGGGTGGTGGTGACTGTGGAGTCAACTGCAAGGGGTGCTATAACTACAGTAATGAAATTAATATATTTAAGGGCAGCACTTTGCACGCGGTGACAAGCATAGTAGATAGAGATAGCTTTTACTGTAATTTTTTGTTTGTCCTGGACCACGTACGTTGGAGTTGACGTTGGAATAGATTTATTCTCCTCCTAACGCAGTCCAATAGTAAATATATGTATATATTTAAATTACATCATAGAGCATTTAAATCGCTAATCGTTGATTTGTTTTTTATGGTAGCAGAATTAAATTCGTTTCGTAATTTCGTAGTATTTATGAGATCAATTTAAACGTAGGATTTATGGCTCCTCTCTCGCCATGTTTCGCCGCCCACGCTTAAGAAAACCACTTTACCATAAAATATTTCCGATATTCAGATCTTAAACTCGTTAAACAATTTTAATATTTGAGAACATTTTATCTTATAATAAAACTTTCACTTTCAAAAGAGGCATTTAAACTGAATATACATATAATAAACTGTATAAATCAATAACGAATAATAAATGAATATAATTGTCTGAATATATATGTATGTGTAGTGGAATGACTAATAAATTGTATGTGACGACTTTCCGCAACTCGTCAAGAGATGGCGCCATGGGTATTCTTAACCACGCTATCGAAGTTTTCTCGACATCTTGCACATTGATGTAAACAAGTCATTGATTGAGGCTATCGGAACACGGGCGATCCCGAGGCACTATCACCTAGACTGCTGGAAGATCTTTCTAAGCCAAATTTATTTTGTTTAAATCTAAATAACTCAGTTTAGTTATTCGTTTCATATTATTATTAAGATCACTAATAATTTAGTATAGCAATGTAGGGGAACTGGTAGGATAAGCAAACCGTTTGGTCCAAGTATTTTCTTTTCAGGCCTATTGATAAAGGAGCTCTCGTATATTCTCGTATTGGAATACCATACTCCTATTTCTACGGACCTTTTCTTGTATAATTTATTTTTTCATTTGATTTTAGCCGCAACCGGTCCTGCCATTTGTATCATCCTCGCCTCGTACTCGGGTTGCGACCGCTATGCTGCTATGGCATATTTCGTCCTGTCTATGGCTTTGATGGGAGGGTTTTACTCGGGAATGAAGGTAAGGTTTAAGATTACAATAAAAGAAATTAAATATTTTATTCGAGATATTCAATGTTTTATTCACTCTACTACTGTCTGGAATTAAACTGCTAAGCAAGTAAATAATTATATTATAAATATTAAACAAAAAAAAACTATTACTTAAAAACTATTAATTGATACTAATTTCGGTAGTAAAAATTAATAGTTCGATACTAATATTGTTATTATAACAAAAAAATATACCTTCCTCAAAACTTTTCAGATTTCAGACTTTGTTTAAAAATTATATACTCGTTACACGTTAGTTACTTTAACATCTGAGTCAATTATAATTATATGTCGTATGTCCATTAAGCCATTTTGTATTTGTATTATTGCAAAGCGTGCCAAAGAATTGAACAAAATTAACTTCTTAAGACGCAGTTGGGTAAAAAATAAAGCTTGAAAATTTGATGCATATACGCCTGTCCTAAAAACCTTTGATAAGTTTTAACGACAATCACAGAAGTAGGTAAACGTGAGATATAACTAAACACGACTAAACTATGAAAAACTTCAAGGGCATACTTATCTGTATATTTGGATAAAAATATTCCTACTCTAATTTTAGGCATATAAAACATTAGATATACTTTAATTGGAATTAAGTCGTTTAAGCAATACGAGCCACAGAGGAAGTGAACATTTTTTTAGTATAGGTACCTACTATACTTGTTAGCATGGATTGTTAAAGGTCAAGTTTTTTTGTGATTTTAAGATTTAAAACTTTTTGTTTCAATACTTGTTTACAACTCAGGTGTGCGTATGGTCGTTCTTCTAAATGACTAAACTAGTTTTAATAAAGTATCGTCTATTTAAGTATTTTGTATATTTTGTAGACCGCAGTTTTTTTTTTAATACTTCGAGCATAAGTCTTTGTGTACACATTCATTTTTCATAAAAACATAACAACATAATTCGATCTTTCATTGAGTCTGGTACTATTTTATGAAACTTAAATATTTCATAGCATTTTAAGTACATACCAGTTCATGTAACATATCAGTTAACTGTGTAGATAAATACTTACCTAATCTTGACTCATTTATTTACTCCGACTATTTCGTCAGAAGCACAAAATTTCTCTTAAGTATTAAAATATTTTAAATTATTCATCAATGTTTAAAAATACATTGTTTAGTCTCTATACATTTATCTTCTTTCACTTCTTTCTCTGTTTAATGTTAAAATAGAGATCCATTTAAGGTCTGGTTTTTTATGTTAATTAATCTTAGTATGAATCCAGCAGTTTAAACACTTTTAAGAAAGTCTAGAGTATCTATGACTTCATTTACTTACCTTATTTATTTGTTCGTGAAAAGTGACTAATAACATACTTTTAAACATTTTTTTAGAGCGAGTGTCTATTCGACGTTTCATACAATTTGAAATAAACCTTTATGTGGGCGACATTCTCTCTCGTAAACTTGATATTGCTTTGTAAACAAACGCCAGCTAAACATAATTTAATATTTTTAGGTGAACGCGTTAGACTTGGCGCCGAACTACGCAGGTACCCTAACGTCCCTCGTGAACACCACGTCCACATTCGCCGGCATTGTGACACCGTACCTTATCGGCTTATTAACGCCAGACGTGAGTATGATCCTCTTACCCTTACGTCATCTCTTGTGCATTACAGCATGACAGGTAGCGTTCTGAAAAGATTTATCGCTTATAATATGAGACGAGTGATAATGCTGTTAATAGTCTGGTATAGAATATCAGTGTTAAAGGCGTAATTTAATAATGGTTATGGTGTTGATACGTCATTTGTATGGCGCAATATTTGCTTTTGTAGAGTACTGGTTTCAAAAGTAGTAAAAGATGCTTTAGCTATGAAATTGCAGCTTCGTAAGAAACCCTGAACTCCACTGTAACGTTTATTGCGAGCTAATAATAACTATGATTAAGTTTGTAACATGACGCACCTGTAGCACATAAAGCTAAATGAGGCATTTCAAGTTACATTGTACCCTAGAACGGGCAAGTACAATGGTAGCACAACGGCCAACAGCGGTTATGTGGGGAGGTGGTAAATCTCGTTAATGGATCAGGAACAAGCTACGGAATTGTTTACGGGGATCGACGAGTAAAGCCGCGATTTTTATGATTATCCCTTAATCGGAGGTTTTTAAATAAATACGCTCATAAATCGGATAGACGGTACTCATTGAAGTTAATAGCAGATGATACTCTTGTGTACTAAGTTTTAACGTCTCATTTATGTAAATATGTGCTTTACAACACCTAAAAATCAGTAACTTCGAGTTACAGATACTAAACAGAATTCAAAGGAGATGGGGAAGATTTCAACATTGTATGATAGACATATTAAATAATATTTATAGTTGTATCTTTTTTTATCTCAGTGCTAAAAAACAATCTGTCCCCACACCTGAGGATGATAATTTTTTCTCGAAGTTCCGTAGCGGGTTGTAGCAGTGTCGAAATTAAGTCTATAAGGGCTTTGGAATCAACAGTCTTACGTCTTGAATTTATATTTTCTAACAAATCATAAATATATTTACAGTCGACCTTAGCACAATGGAGGGTAGCTTTTTGGGTATGCTTCGCGGTACTGGTGGGTACCAACGTGGTTTACTGCATCTGGGCGGACGGCGAGCAGCAATGGTGGGATGATGTCAGACAATTTGGATATCCCGCGGGATGGAAACACGGATCTCTAATACGAGAAGAGAATCCGGAACAACCTGAATCTGTTAAACTTTCTGACACAAAGCGAATTGATGATTCGAAAGATGATGGATAAAATATAGCTGATTAAAGTAATCTACGTCGATTGATTGACAACATGAAAATGACGAAATAAATTTGTTGCGCTTTTCCTTTTTAGTAGTACTTTTAGACAAAGCTGAAGTTCACTTGAATTCTCTTAAAATAGCTAATAAGTAAATGCTTTTCCATTTTTTTATTCAAACTAATTTTAAATATATAATTTTTTTATATTCGTTCAAATCACTTGTAACGTGTACTGATACTAAAGGCATGGCGTATTTACTCGTATAATAGTCAAGGCTACAATCAAATTGTATCGCTGTGACCATTACTGCTGCAATTGAGTTGATACGATAGCAATAGAGTAAATAAACTTATCCATGTGCCAATTAAATACAAGATGAATGCCACCGTAATTGCAACAGGCATTAGGTACTTAGAACATATAGTTACTTTTTCCTTGAACACACTTGCATTGCTAAATCGTTGATAAGTAGTTTCGTTATTTTGATGTTCACATTGAGGAGTTAGGTAAAATATTATTGCCTAGAAGTACTTATATTATTATAATTAGTATTGGTTACCACATCAAGTCTGGTTTAAATGCTTATAGAGATAAAATCTCACTGTGCCATTTTCCATGAATTAATGTTATAATATCGAATGTATGCTATTGAACGAAAGTTTGTTTTTCCTTCATGGCTCAACTAATTTACTGATTGCCTTGCAATTTGTCCCACGCATGGAACAAATTTTCTGCATCGGAAATATTTGAAACCTGACTATACACATCTAGTAAAAATAAAATCTTTGTTTATATTACGTACGATTTAAATTGTACCTAACAGGTGACTTTTCTAGAGAATTAGGCAGTTAAGATAGCAGGCATTTTTCTCATAAAAACGTATGAGATGGGTGAGATTGGTATGACCTGGATAGTAATAGAGGGCCTTTTCTTATCATTCGTGCTTGTGTGTATGTGTGGTTGGTATAGAACCATCATCGAGACACTCGCACTCGTGAGATTGATCTTACTTATTTCAGTCATGTAAGTCATACACATGTGGGCATGCGGATATGCTTCAGCGTGCGTACGCATGCGGGCGTAACGTGACAAGAAAGTGGCTATATATAAGAGATACTCATTTACCTTTAATTCTCTAACAATACCTAATATTGAAGACAATACAAATGTAAGGAGTATAATAGTTTGTGATATATCTATTATATCTTAATTAAATTAAATGAACTCAATAAATAAGCATAGAGTTGAACCTGTCAATGAATCGAATAAGATAGTTATAACGATAAATTAATATATATATATGTGTATATTACATAGATACATATTACAATTGTAACTGGATTTCAATTAGTTATATACCTAACAGTATACCTAGTCACATTTGTAAAATACAATAAAAATCATTCAGTTCAATTTTCAACTTTTACCGTATCGTTTCTTGAGCGGTATAATATTGTGTAAATAAAATTACCTGTATTTTTCTATAATATACATCTGTACAAAATGTTATAGATCTCTAAGTAGATTTTATGTACCATAGTTGTTTTACATTAATAATTCGGTCTTATAAATACTCGAAATATATATTTTTCAATTACTATTTAAACTTTGTTTATTTTTTCTTCTAAATATATAAATACCACTCAATCATTATGATTTTAAACACAAATATAGTGCCAGAGATTTAAAAATGATAACTAAATATTATTTATTAAATATTATATTTTTAATGTTTGAGTAGCTACCATTGTTTTAGTTATATTAATAAAGTAAAATGAGAAGATTTGATTCACATAATATTATGTGGAAACTGTAGTCCATAGTCATCTTGTAAGTACATATGAACTGGAATTCCAACAAAACTCGATTCTACATGAGCTGCTACTACTGAGGATCTCGTTAGAGAATGTGGTGTCTTAACTAAAATTATATTACGTACTATTAGTTGTTATGAGGCAGAAACGGTAGTAGCAGACCACTGTCACCATCACATTAAAGGGGCACTCCCCTTTAATAGGACTTCTAAAAGTTCTACCATACTACTCTTTAATCATGGGTTGATCCAGAGATATTTCTGCGTACCCACCTACTTTACGTAATATAAATATAAATATTACGTAATATAAACATTTTTAATTTTCTTAGCTAACCGCCCAACATAAGAATTGCTCTTTTAATTTGTCAGGAGTACATACAACCTTAAGTAGCAACGTTTCTATCCAAGAGAAAATAATTCCCAATATTTATTCATTCAACAAGGCAAGGTGGGTAAATTTTGTCAGTTCACTCAATGAATTCGTGAATAAAGTAATGTTTTTCTTCGGAGGGTAAAATTTAGTCAATATTATTCTTTCCGTGGAGTGTTTGCACTTCTTTTTACAAGTTCTATCAAATAAATGGTTTCGCGCTCTGGTAGTGTAGGTAAAGAATAAATAAATACGGAGCAAATTTTGACGATAGAAGGACTTTTATTTGAGAAAGTCTTCTGTGTTTTTTTAGGATACGCTTTTTACGTTATATACTAAAATGAGAGCAAAATGCATATTACCTAGTAATAATAAAAATATTCTGGTGACAGAATACTTAGTTGTAATCACGAAATATTGTAACAGGTGAATTAATTGAACTACCGAACTGTTACACCCGGTCCACCTTATCCTTTCTGCATACTACATCATATTCCAATCCTTAGTGTCTAGTCCATGCATCCACTCCCTCCAGTCAGTCTTCTTCTATCCTTCACACCAAACGGTTGCATTTATTTCTTTAAATCAAATTCTTTTTTTTAAAAACCTTTTTCCCCGAGACTCGTTACAGAATGATCTTGCTATTTACCTGAGGGTAAGTGGTCACTTCCGTCCTGAGACATCTGTGACCAACTTCACATTGTACAGGTTATATCTAAGTCCGACCACAGAGGACTAATAGGACTTTATACATAAGTCAACAGATATACATACCCTTCCATAGAAACGCACAACTGTTTCACGGTAGAAATAAGTATAGCGGTGTAGGTTGGGTATAGCTGGTGAGCATTTTGGTATATAATTTGCGGAAGTTTCACATTGAGGTAGATTGCAATCTCGATCAGTACAAATTGATTTTGTACAGTAAATTAAAGTTTGATGTTGCTGCGTTTTCGCGTCACAGCGGATTTAAATTGCTTAAAGGGG
>MOOZ01000551.1:83229-101108 GCA_002930495.1 Cecropterus lyciades | reverse complement strand
AGACTACTAATTATGCAGTAACTTAAACTCAACATATTTTCGCTAATCATGCGCCATTCATAAGAGCACATAAGGCACGCGTAATTAACTTCGTCAAAGTTGAGTTGACTGAACTTGACAGCAAATTACTCACATTCTACCTTCCTACCGGTCTTCTTAATTAAATAAATTATAAGTCATTGTTCAATATAATTACTAATTAGCGGAGAAGGGTTATGAAACATGGTAACAATTGTATTGTTTCATATACGTAACAGGTTTACGGTTTTAATAATTAGTAATTCCAACTAGTTTCATAGTAGGTGAGTGGGCTTATTAAATTGCTTTGTAGACTTATAAGTATTCTTACCCGTATTAACACATGCTACGCTTCGTTTTTATCCAACTGCATCAGAAGGAGGGTGATGTTTTTCGAGCGTATGTATTTGTATGTAATGTATGAATGTTTGTATGTATGTCCATATATTTAGCAAGCTCTACAGCCGAAACGGCTTGATTGATTGTAACATGTAAAATAACATTATAATCGTCTCAGTTGTCATCGTTTTATAGACTATGTAATTATAAAATACGGAGCCAGTGAACAGAAAAAAGGAGGGGGAAGGGATGATGATCAAATAAAAGCTACAAAATAGACTTTATCATATCTACTTTCAAATTACATAGTACAAATTTCTAGAAAGCGTTAAATTAAATAAATTATTATAAAAACAAAAAAAATAAACAGACTACATAACTGAACTGAGGAAAAATAATACAACAATCATAAAATATATAAAAATGGAAATTATAATACACATATGTATTATAATAATACAAAATGTAGTAACTTTGGTTAGAGTTATTGCATTTAAATGGAATAAATACCTGAAGATAGGAACTATAAATTCTTTAAAGTTACTATGAATTCTTTAAAGTTATATTCATTAGTTTGATGCAATTATAAACCCACAGAAAGACAGATAAAACAACTAAAAATGTTTTATCGCTTATTTTAGCTTGATAGCGTCTACAACCGTACTTAGAGCAAAATGACAAACCTTCAATTTTAGTCATAAAGTTCTGGTTGTCGATGTGCAGCTGTTCGTAATGTGCGACGTAGAGTCCAGGCCCCAGCATCTCCAGCTTACGGACAATCGCGTCCAGTTCCGCCACAGCGTTCCTCACTCTGATGTACCGAAGCCAGAGGCCTGACACTTGTTCGGTCTTCGAACGTTGTAGCGTCAGGAGTCTTTGAACTGTCTGTAATATAATTTTAACTAGATTATCCCCGCGGCTCCGCCCGCTTCGCTCACGTTTACCACGGTAATAAGTATCCCATGTGTTGATCCAGGCCATAAATTATTAGTGCGCCAAATTTCAGCGATATCCGGCTAATAGTTTTTGCGTAAAAGAATAACAAACCCACATACAGCCCCACAAACTTAAAAAAAAATCCAGAAATGTCTATTATTACTTCCTGTTAGACCATCGAACAATTTTAATGCAAATATTTGCAATGTAGAGTCACGTAGAAGTTTAATTTTTATATGCATGAATTACCTTGTCTGCTATTGGTTTTCCCTTTTTAGAGTAGATCAACCCAGTGCCCGTATTACGCTCTAAAGTTTGAAGTTCATCAAATTTCTTTTCAGCATGCGCCAATTTATCTCCGTACTGCGTTTCCACTGCTTGTAATTTGTTTTTTATCTAACATAAAATAACAATAAATTATTAAAAATATATATCAATCGCTAACTAATACATAAATATTAGACGATTATTTATATATAGGTATTACCTTTTTCGATATTATGTCATATGTATTAAATTTACTTTATAACCATGACAACCCGCGCGGCGGAGCGGTCACCGTACCGGTCTGACACGCAATGGGTCCCGGGTTCGATCCCCGGCCAGACAGACATCTGAATGATGAGTTTAGGTTTCTGTTCTGGGTCTGGGTGTTTGTGTGTTCATCTTTGTGTGTCCATAGCACCCACGATATAGGAGAAAATCCTAGTGTGGGGTTATGAGTGTAGAAAGCGTGTTTTTTTTATAACCATACTTATATTGGAATTGTTGTTAAATTACAAAGCACTGAATTTACAAAAAACGTATATAATACTAGTTTGAAGGTGGTAGAACTCTTTGTGGTTCGACTCCGGTAGCACCACCGCCACACCTATTTCTGCCTAATAACAGCAGTGTTATGTGCTGTTGTGTTCTAGTCTGAAGGGTGTGGTAAGGGAGACATACTTTTCCGAGGCATTCCATCCTAGTCCTCAGTGGTAGCAACGCATCTGTGGCTAACCTTAGGTGAGATTTTGATCTTACCTAGGGTTGATTACAGATGTCCATGGGCGGCAGTAGCCACTTATCATCAGGTAGGCTGCATGCTCGTTTGCTACTTCCATACTATAAAAAAAAAGTTTAGTGTCACGGCTCCGCCCGCTACGGTCATGTTTATCACAGTAATGAGTATGTATGTGTTAATCCACGTCGTAAACTGTGTGTGCCAATTTCAGCATAATCTAACCAGTAATTTTGCGTGAAGAATAGCAATCACACATACATAATCACAAACTTTGGCATTTACAATATTCGTTAGATATATGTACATATGTATAATCCCAATATAGTTGTAAATTATTATTCGAGGAGTATAATAACACTGATGAAGAATGCCGTTAAAAAGTTGTAGTTAAAGAGTAATATAACTTAGGTTTATTTGCCGAATGTGTGTATATTATACTTTACGCATAGTTTATTATGCGTATTGTATAGAAGTACTATAAGCATAATTTATTATGGTGGAAACAAAATAAACTGATATGAAATTGCAAAAGAGTCAATAGTTTTTACATCAGCCATTTCTCGATCCTCCTTTTCCTTTAATTCTTCATAGGAAAATAGTTTTTGTTGATATTTCTCTTCTAAATCATGAGCTCCCTCTAATGGCTTTAGAACGTGATCCAGTTTTCTCTTTCTGAAAAAAAAAACAATTTCACTTAATCCGTTATTTATTTACACTTCGTATGCCTAAATAGTGCAAAAACACACTTGATACTATGAACAATCGTTACCAGTCAAGCTTTAGGCAAAAAAGAGATCTACAACGATGGCATTAAAAGATTTTGTTTTTATTTCACAAGGTTTATTTTTTTCTTAACAAGATTCCGAAACTTCCGGAGGCGGAGATGAACTTTACATAGTACGTTTCTCATACAAAGTCTAGTAATTACTAATAATTAAAATTAAGAAGAGACAAATTTTATTATATTCACGAACAACAGCTCTGCGGCCATATCGCCTTCCAAACGATTTCTGAAGGGTTCATAAATTAAACTAGGTGCACTAAATTATTGTTCACTCAGCGCTCAACTTGATGGCGCGTATAAGTGCAAAAAAAAGGTTCTTCCTTTTTTTGCACTTATACTTATCTATACTTTATATTTGATGTTATATCTCCATTACAATAAAGATCTTCACTAAGTTGCAGCACGTGGCCGCGTCGCCTAGCGTCGCTTGTTGTGCATTTTACGTCAAGATGAACGTTAATAAATCTCCGTCAAAACTCCGCAAACATTTTACGGAGGCGGATGCGGATGCATAGGTTAGATTGTTTGCGGAAGTTCCGCAGTAACGGATTTGCAGGCGGAGTTCCGTTACAACCCTAGTTCCAAAGCTATATGTCGTAACCGGAACCCTTAAAATTGAAATTTCTTTAGTTTAGTCCTGTCTATTTGTCCGTGCTAATGCTACAGACTTTGATACATATTGGCCGTATGTAGGAGGTAGACGTTTGAACGTGTGTTCTATAAACCGTTATTGCTACAATAGTGAAGTGAGCGTTACAAAATAGCATAAACTGGAGGTACCCCAAACATGTTACATATGGATGAAGCAAAATTCAAGTGTTCATAATTTAAGTTTGCATGTGAATTTTTAGGTTCGAGCTGAAGATTTGTCTATATTTGTGTGTATATAAAAAAATTACGTTTAAAGGAAAAAATATTACAATAAGTACCTTATAAGGTATTGTAAAGGTAAGTATTTTGTTACATTAAGTATATAATATTTTTACAACAGGGATGGTTACATAAAATTACAGTCCCCTTAATACAAATATAATGATATGCAAAAATGTATTTGCAGTCGATAAAACGTGTGTGGTATGAAACGCTCACTTTAGACTCCTGGTAATTTTCCTTCATTTTATTTTTCTAATTACTTTGGTTCAAGTATTGTGCTTTTCATAGGTGGATACGATAAGGATACATGGAGTCATCCATATCAGTACAAAGTGTATGGTATCGTTATAAGTGGCACTTTTTCTGACATGATATTATTAATGTTTTGCGATCTGTTATCCGTTATCATTGTAAGTTTAGATAAAATACGAGTAACATTGTTAAAAATATTAAAGGCAGTAGGACAACATAAGGATGTATCATTTTATATTACAAGTATTCACGCAATGTTTACATTTACATCAATACCCTGTGCGGTCATCTACACGCATGTCAGACCAAAAAATCGTTAGGGGAATAGGCCCCCCTAACGATTTTTTGTACAGTACCTCAAAATTCTTATAGGAGACGCAATGTTTAACTATATATCAATGTACCTTCTGATAAATTAAAACTAATTTTAAGTTCTAGTGTTCTTCATTACTTTTAGAGATATCGTATGTCGCTAAGTGAAAACGTTTCAATTGTCATTTAGGATTTTAGTAAACGATACGTTATACTAAGATTGCATTATGCATCTTGAATGTTACTGATATTGTCAGTAGACACGACTTGCGTTTTCATTCGATTCTATTCATTTTCATATTGTTACCATCTACCCTTTATTAGCCCAGGACCTGCCAGGTAACTTTGCTCAAAATGAGAAATCAGGCAGATGACAATGCCATTATCAGATTAGTCCAACACTACGGATAATAGGGTATCGGTAGACTTTACCACCTTTTTTGCAAAGCCCTTAGGAGTATTATTTTGCTACTTTACTTACGTAGTTTTCTTATACTGTTTAAGCGTGTAATCATTAATTTATAATTCGCACATAACATCACAAATTCAGAGGTGAATATTCAAGGCGAAATTCACACCACCTGGTAATCACTTTTCAACGAAGATGCTTCTCGGCTAAATTTGCTTGCTCTGTACATGATATTCGCATATCGTACATCATGAATATCTTAAAACAGCGGTACATTTATGAAAAACCCACCAAAAATGACATCATAATAAACGAAAAATAAACATGTTTGTTGTTTGGGCGCCCCTCTTAAATATTTATTGTATTCTGTTTTTAGTATTGCTTGTTATACGGGCAATAAAATACATCTGTAAAAAAATTCAGCTGTTTAGTTATCACGGTACATGAGTAACAGCCCGGTGATAGACAAACGGACACCGTAATCTTATTAATAGGGTCCCATTTTTAATCTTTGGGTACGCAACCCTAATAAGCGATTGATACAAAAACATTACACCCTACTTGAAATATTCAGCTAGACGTCGATGTAGCAGGTTGTTCTTTATCTGCAGCTGATTGCGATCAAAAGCCAGTTCTCTGAATGCTAGAAGATATTCTTCTCTGTTTATGGTTATGGCTGCTGTTCCCACACCGTAGCCTATTTGACCGACGCCTTCATCTTCTTCATCGGGAGGAGTAACTACAAACATATTTTGTATTAAATTATTGATACATCTTAGTAAATTCACACCTACAGCATCAGTGAGGTATACTGTGATCACTAGCTACGAATATTTCTTACATCAGAGTCACTAATTCATAATATTTGAGGTAAATTCATTATATACTTGACGAGTCCATTTACATACGCTTGCTTACATAACAATGCTTAAAAGCTTTTTGATTTAGATAGCTTACACTACTGTGTTTTGGTATGTAAGATGAGGTAAGTATAATATATTTACAGACAGCGTTTTAAATCTTATAAGTTACATCTATTTCTGCTTTATAATAGAATTGTTGATCACGGCTGTGTCCTAGTTTGCAGAGTGTGGTAAGGAAGGCATATACATATTATGTATATGCGAAGGCTTTCAAATTGGTTGATTTCAGGTAAGACTTTAATCTTACCTGGGATTGATCTCAGGGGTCTATGGACAGCTTTTGTATCAGTATCAGTGACTGCTATAAGATTTGTTTTAGGTGCCTTTAACTTTAGGACTGAATGACACCTTGTGACGTACTTTATATATTTTTTAAACTCCTACCAAAATTATAGTTTTTATTTACTCGTATATTGTTAATATTTTTGTATACTACCTTTTTATAGTTCATTATAATTTTACATAAGTAAGTACTTACCAGTAGATTCGCTTGAACTATCATCATGTTGTTCATTAGTGTCTTTCTTTGATTTTTTAATTTTCTTCACCTGCGACGTAAATGGGTTAAATTATTTCTTGAGTAACTTACTCTACTGAATGATTTCTAAGTACAAGGTACTTTCAGATGTCTTTGTATGTACCTACAAGGTACCTTTATACTAGAAATCATTCAATATCAATATTTATATATTGTTTTAAATCAATATTAATAAAATGACAATTAATATTCAGAACTTAAAGCTTAAAAAATCATTTAGTTACTTAAACACTAGAAACTAAGCGAATTTAAAATATTTCTCAAAATAAATTTATATGGGAACTTATGTGACCTTTTTTAATTATAAGGTTGATGTAGAATGTCATAATGGTAGTTGGAAGTAGCCAGTTGGTATAAATTAATTTATTTTATAGTAGAAATCATCAATGCTGGAAATAAGTCTTATTATATACAAGAGAGTGTTAAATAATTAATCATCACATTTCAGCAATCGATGTGGTTAGTGGGCAACCAATCAACCAAATTATATTAAGTAAGAGTTTCTAAACCAGCAAAAGTTTTGCATTAAAACTGGTATATTATTTCAATGAAATACGACATTTGTAGCACAAACGTAATTCAAAGAACCTTTACTGAAACCGAATCCATGTCAGTCATGCCAAATGTTTATTAAAATGCCAGCGTAACTCTTTGTTCACTGGCTGAAATTTAGTATAGGTATATATTATCGCATTCATTATGCAAAGTTCAGCATTAACACGAATCCCAGTGGAATTTAAAAGCTAATAATAAAAAACACAGTACGCAGGAAAAAGGCGTACCAAGCGTTTGCATGTCACGTAAGACTCATTAATTAAACGAAAGGTATAAAAACGAGGCGTACCTTAGATTCGGCCATATCGCGTGATCCGGTTGAATTACCGTCTTTATTGATCTGTTTAAGGTTTCCTCCGAAATTATTTTATTCCATTATCTTCACAACATGCAAGACGAGGTTGCCAAGGTGACTATAAACAATTATCGAACGCTTGGCTATGACGGAAACTTCGCTCAGCTTGTTGTTGACGTTTCTAAATTAATATTTTGTTTTTGAGGAAATAAATTGCTTAGAATTTTTAATAACATTTATTATTCATTGATATTTATACTATAACATATTATAACTATATTTCGTGCATTAATATTAGACTATAAAGCAATAGAAGTAACATTGAGTTTGAATCAAAAACCTTATATTTTAGTAGTGTTATCTTTTTGATCTCAATAGTTTCTTGTTTTTTAGTTATCGAATGAGAGCAAACATCTTATGAGTTTTAGATTTATATAATTATAATCGACCTTAAGAGTTAAGGGTTAAAAATGACGATGAATCTGTTGCGAATTGGTGCTTCGTTAAATGTAATTTTTAATGGAAGAAAAGTTTTATTTGGAAACAATAGGAGATGAATGAAATATAATATTCTTATATTCGTATCAGCGGTAGAAAATATAACGCAATTAAAAACGAAATATCTCCGCGCTGTTGTTCTCGTAAGATTTATCGCCAAACCTCGCGAAGCAAACAAAAGATGTTTAATTTTGCTTCAAAATTCCCAGTTAATGTAATTATCTGTCACTCTCTGACTGTTTTGTAAAGACCATTATGATGTATTATTGGATCGTTGAGAAATATAATGTACCTATGTGTTTTTTTACAAGCTTTTATTTACTTTCAAATTTGTGGATAGCAAACGAGTATGCAGTCCACCTGACGGTAAATGGTTACCCCAGATAACATCAGAGTCTTACAAGAGGGTAGCCACAGATGCGTTGCTACTCCTGAAGACTAAGTTGGAACGTCTCGGATAAGTATGGCTGCTGTGTACGCTGGTATAAAACTGCTGCTTTTAGGTAGAAACAGATGTGACGGTGAATTTTTTGGAGTCGAACCACAAATAGTTCTACCACCTACAAAATCAATTTGAGACAGATTATAAATCAAGTAAAAAATAAACCATTTCTTGGGGACCAAAATTGTGCATATCCGTTTGGTTTGGATTAAAATGCATGATTAGATTGGTGACATCATTCTAAATCTAATATAACAGACGCCACAAGTTGGAGAACCAATTATATATCCTATAGAAGTCCTTTCTTTCCATCCTTTTTGAAGTCGGTTAATGTACAATGTTTTTAATAACATTTTTTTAACAAAAAGTAGAAAACGACTTTTATGAGTCTATGTCATATTAATAATATAAAATCTATTCTCCTAAGTCTGACAAATACTATGCTGAAAATCGCATCAAAATCGGTTCAGTCAAACGCAAGATAATCGCGCATACATACATACATACACATATGTCGAACTGGGAATCTTCTTTTTTATGAAGTTGGTTAAAAACATTCTTATGTCCAATATGTCGGTTCAATAGTTATTGCGTGAGAGTAATAAACACATCTTCACGAACTTTCGCATTTAGCATCAGTAAGATTATTTATTTGTTTAATTTTTTGTATTCATAGGTATGTGAGGCCCACTTATAAATTTTGCGGTAGGCATACACATCTGTCACTAGTTGCTTCTTGGCACAAAGCTCATATTTTTAACAAAATAACAAAACGGACGGACAGCTAGCTGTCTCGATGTCGTAATTCTGGTGCCCGTGCCAATTGAGGATTGATGAATTTCTTGTAAAATGATCTCATATGTTTGTGAATATGTATTGTTTACTTTTACAAATCTTGGCGACTTTCGTTTACCGCGCCAAGTTCGTCATCATCATCGACCCTTTAATGTTCCACGTCTGGGTACGGGCCTACTCTCAGAGAAAGAAGAATTAAGTCAGTACAGTATACTGACTAAGTTTGGTAGACTTCACATATCTTTTAGATTTCTCATGGAAACCTAAGGCATATAGTCGTACATTTCCTTACGATATCTCCTTCAGGTTGCAAGCAAGTAATGCATAATTTATAATAGGCAAGTGATTTCGAATAATCAGATCTGCATGGTAATTTCGATCTGTGCGTAAATGTTACGGTATAATTAAGAAAGTAAATTTAGATTTATACTTGTTTTATGGTATCTAATTTAATTATATTATACATTATATTATTTTATATCCGTAGCCCAGTTTAACGAATATATTTAACTGTTGTCTAGAGTATATTTAAAAGTTACTTCAAGTTTAATTAAAATTTCAGCTATGTAAAACAGTTTACGACAAATACATTGAAAATCAGAACTACACATTTTATCAGATATATTATGATTTGGCTTTCATATACTTTCGCAATCTATTGAACTCATGTTCAACATGTGGTTATCATTACAATTTGCCATACAAAAACTTTTGATTTGATTATGGGCGATTATAGGTAGCTTATTGATAAATTTATTTATATTTCTAGGTTTGAATGCTGTCGTCCTAGTAATTACGAGATTAGAATAGGGCTGCGGTATCCTCTTTCTGTCGTAAGTGGCAACTGAAAGGGGAATTCTGGGCTTGCGAGCGGCAAAGATGGGAACTCGAACCATCCAGCCAAGCGACCTCGGGAAGGATGACGGTATGAGTGGTCGCATGCTGTCGTAAAGACCAAACGGTGCGGTGAGCTCAGCTGCGCATCTTGGTGGAGTCCGACGGGGCAACGCGCTCAGAGGATTCTGGTTACGCAACCAGATGGATATTCCGGAGTCCTCTTCGCAGAGCCGAGGACGGCCACCAGAGGGGTGTAAAAAGGTGTGTAAAAAGGAGGGGTGTGCGGTAAAAATCCTACATAATGCGGCGTGGCTTTCATGGCGCCCGGCACCTTTTGATGGTTTCCTCTTCGAAAACAAAAAAAAATGTTTTTTTGGATCCTTTGGTCATCCTCAGGTAAGACGTTGATCTTATCCGACATTGATTACATATGTCCATGGGCGGCACTGGTCATTGACCATCAGGTGGACTGCATGCTCGTTTGCTACTTTCATATTTTATAAAAAACAAGCTCGTCGTATGGTGACATTGTAAATGAGATCCTATTTTAAAGGAAGTGTGTTATGGATTTTTTCACCCGTTCGCCTTCATAACGGAACATCTTGCGAAGTGATGGCAAATTAATGACATTCAAAAATAATTTTCAAAGAATCTAATTTCAATAAAAGATTTTTGATTGATTGATTGAAAAAATCGTAGTGTGTGAGACTAAGAAAAATCGTTTATTAAATTAGGAATAATACCAAGTCAATTTTGTTTAATGAATGAATCGCCGCCGATAGAAGGTACTTACAGGCCCTTGTATCGCATTTGTATTTTTTTGAAAGGCCATGTATATGTTTTGCATGAATAACCGCACAATTCAAAATTCATCCATTTAAATTTTAAGATATAGTTTTATCCAAAAAAGACCTTTGATTGAAAACTTGATGCTATACTATCAATATGGTTACTGATTTTTAACATATCTTTATTATTTTAAATTCATTCATTAAAGAATAAAAACCAAAAGTATAATTGTTTAATATTTTTACTGGCTTTTTTGGTAAAATTTGCGTTTTTTAATTGTGTTATTATTTAATTCAAACTGCGATATGTAGGTCAATAGACCAGCCCAAATTTATTTATTACGAATTAGTGGCCAACTTAACTTTAAAAACTTTTGGGACGCCCAAAGGCACCAACAATGTTTAACGACTTTTACAACTTGGACCTTATTTTATCGTGTTCTTCAAAGTATGTAAGTACTCATGGAACGCTTTGTGCTTATAACTTGAGTGATCCAAAGATCGATCTTGAGCACTGGTATTAATTGAAGGGATTGAACTTAATTAATTATACTGTATTACATCGATTTTATGGATCAAGATTAGTTAGGATGTCTGCTTATTCTCCGTAAGTAGATTTGTGGAATCTTATCATCAATATTTTGTTTTCCTATAGAACCCACGTGACTAACCAATTTTTAGGTTTATCTCCAGTTTTATCTTTTCACAGTGTGATTTAAACATGTAATAATACTATCATAAGTGGTTATTATAGTAAGTTAAGTACTGTATAAATATTATGTATTAGGTATGGTTTGTGTAGGTGCAAAGAGGTTGGTGCAAGCATCTAACGAAGCCGTCTGAAAGCTCCTATTTTCATTGTTTTTGATCACTTAGTTGTCATCGTTACATTGATGGCAGTGAACACTTATCATCAGGCTTCTAAATCATCGTCAACCTATTTCAGTTCCACTGCTGGGCACCGGTCTCCTCTCAGAGTGAGATGGATTTAGGTTTATATTCTTCCAAGTGCGTTTAGTAGACTACAGGGTTTTTTGAGAATTTCGAGATGTTTTACTTAACTGTTAAATCAAAGATAATTAATTTATAATGTGATAAATACTTTGAAAAATTACAACATCACAATTTGAACCTAATATATTGATATCCTAGTAGTTTAAAATTCGGTCTCTGAATATAGGACCAAATACTAGGCTATCACTGCTGTAATTAACTAAGCCAAACCTATTAAGTATTTCAAACTCAACTGGGATTGGAATCATTAGCACGAATGGCCTTTCCTTCAACAGTTTTTTAGGACGCTAACCTCTGTTGAGGTTGGCAGTGTCACAGGCAGTCTCTGGGCGCTTGCCAGACTTTCGACAATGCGTGTCTTGAAATAGCTACAGCGAAAACTGAACACGACAGTTTTTCTCCCGAGGAACTCTGAACTCGAATATTAGTTCCGGTACGACTTTCGATAGTTTGGCATTATTAGTTTCGCGGTTCTTATATTGCTTGATAACAAAATAACAAATAAAAAACAAATATAGACGGACTACTTTTTTTTTAGCTAAAGGTCCTATCAGCTATAAAGCAATTTTTTCAAAAAATATTATTTAGATAAAATATTATCTAGATTACCACAGGCGGATTCAGACTTTTTGTGTAAAGGTGGTGTGACCGGCTGAAGGTATAATTACAAGTAATTTAATTAGCATAACCAAATAAGGGTTTTTGATAAGGAGAATGTTACTTTTGCTGTCTGCGAAGTTTTACTGCCCCGTGGATGTGATGAATTAAGTTATGTACATCCTTTTAGATTTTCCGGCCCTTCTCTCATCGAATTTAAATGTAGTACGATGTAAGACTTTTTACTGAAAAATAAAGAAGTTTGAAATAAAACAACAATTGGATTTCCTTTCAACTGTGTACATAGAAAAGTATGCACAAACAGGCAGCGAATACAATTTATTGTAACAGCATTATCATTCTGCAATGAATATAAATTTGAACTGTGATAATAGGAAACAATTTATTAAGCTTAATGAGGTTATAACAATATTTTAACAAGTTCGAACGTACATAACACGAATAGATAATGAAAAACATTGGAATACTCGTAAACAACGTCACACAATTCACTCACAGAAAACAAAGTTTAGATTGATTTATGCATACTCGTGTCGGATATTTTTATGTATTAAAGAGAGTTCTCATCACATGTTTATATATATAGAAGTATTATAACGTTAACATCATATATAGCATCATATAAGATTATATATATATAACTGATATCTACTTGAGGTTGGCCACAGAAGGTATTGCTTCTTCTGGTGACTAAGTTGTAGCCTCTAGCAACTTAAGTGCTTTTTAACACAACCTTCAAACCTGAACACAATAGCGTTTTACATTGTTGTTATTAATCTAAAATAGTTGTGGCAGTTGCCATGTCAGGAGTCTGGAGTCATGGTTCTTCGTGGTTTGACTTCAGATACCTATTACAAGTTAGCAATGCAGTCCAGAAATCCTAAATACTGCAGAACTCGCATCTGAAGACGTAATTGTTGCAACGTAATTTAAATTTTTAAATATGAACACTACAAGAAGATAATTATAAGCCTTTTTTAATTAATTAAAGCGATCTCATTAAAATCTAAATGCATTGGTTGTGAAAGAAAAAAATAATGTTAAATATATAACATTATTTTTTCTTTTATCATATTTTCTACCTTGAAAAAAATGTAAGGAATTTCACATGTCAAGCGAAACTCGGTCATGTAAGTAATATTTATCAAAACAGTATTCACGATATTCTGGTCCCTAAATATGATAAATATCGTTAAAATCATTTTTAAATGATATAATTATTTATCTGTTGTTTTTATCGTTTTTTTCTTTCACAGTATGCATGAATCATTCTTAAGTAGGAACATTTTGGTGTCTTAATTATCACTAAATACACGGCTATTCACCAAAATATTCCTAACACTTGATTTCTAAAAATTTAACACATTCCGTAATTGTTCAAATAAGAAACAAAATGGATAAAACAGTACAGTCCATACAACTATTGTTAGCGATCTGATTTACTACTCTTACATTTTCAAAACGGAAGTTAAACTAGTTGTGTTCGCAATTTAATCTATCCCACAGTAACTTTATATTTTTCCGGGATAAAATTTGCTTATATGCTACTCCAAGTAATCCATCTCTGTGCCAAATTTTTTCAGATCCGCTTTGGCATTCAGTCGTGATTAAGTAACAAACACAAATTCATTCAAAGTTTCACATTTATAACGGTAGTAAGATATTATTTGATCTTCCTGTTTACTTACTTTGATCTGGTACCTACAATTTATTTGACAGATGACATACAAAAATCAGTTAATGAATAAAGTGGTGTCTTGAGGGTTTGTTTCATATCACGCGAATTCATGCCCGCGCGAGGATGTGGTCCGCATAAGTGAAATGTAAACCATATCCTTTCAAAAATACTTTTACTGTTATATAAGCCGCGCATTCGGTATGCTAACAGATTGCAGCGAAATAATTCACGCATGCTGGTGAGACACACGCGTAGACATAAAACTGCGTGACAAGAAAAATACCCTGAGAGTAGTAAATCATATATATATTCGTATATTTTTAACGAAGTACATTAAAATTATATTTAAAAACCTATTAAAAATCAATAAGAACTTCTAACCAGTAAAAAAACGAGAGTAACTTAACACAAAGTCTTTTTTACCCGCCGTCATTATTTGTAAAATCGGACGCTCATTTACCATTTATATAAGCTAAGCCAAAAGTATCTCAAAAACGAATATTGATTAGTCTTTCATGATCACTCATGGTCTTTTTGAGGCACGTTTTGGCTCGGCTGCCTTGAAAGCGAGCGCAATGACTTCAACCGACTTATTCATTGCTTGATCTTACTCGTATCTACTGATATACTCGTAAAATACAACAATATTCAGTATTCTAATGTCCCAGTCGTCTAAAAATAGTTAAAACCTCGAAGAGTCAAAATGTAGATAATATTCTTCTGTTTTTTTAAATCTTAAGAACTTATTATAGAATCATTAAATGCTTCTCCCTACAAGCAAGCTTTGGTAAGCTTTTATCATGGTTTTAGGCCTCAATTTACTTAATCCTAGCAGATGAAGTAGAATTTATAACTACCCGCGGGACTGCCTTTATGGATTTACTTTAATCTCTACTCTTTTTCTTATTAGAATTCACCTTATCGTTATGCTACTAGAGTTCGAAATACCTACTACTTTCTACTTTTTGGTGTTAATATTCCCTCGCTGAAATAATTTTATTAACAAAATCCTTTATACAGCCCCTTCCCCGCAATCTTCCGTAAATACAGGAAATATAGTGAAATGGGTCACGAAAATAACGTAATTATTTATTTACTTTTTTCTTTTTATTATGACTTTATTTTGTACTTTAAGAAGAGTATTTCTATATTTTTTCTAAATGAAAGTAAAGATAGGTACATTCTATTTTATGATTATGATATTTTATACTATTTTGTGAAATTGTGAAACGGTAAGACTTAGATCAATTACGGAATGGATCACTAAACATTTTAACATACATCTTATAAAGTTTGACTAGATTCAGATTATAAAATAGGTACTTAAAATACAATCTAATAGCAGCGAATTTTAAGTTATAAATAAGATTAATTAATGTAAGATCCGACGCTAATGATTGTATATAATTTCATGATTAAAGGACTAAATCGATATATTTATGTCTATATTAAGCGAAACTTTTACAGAATGTCGCTCTGTGTGCTATCAGAGTTATTCAATTTTTAAAGGGTATAAGTATAAAAATTTACCAGCAATTCAGTATAACAAGGCTAATCTCGACCTTTATTAAATCCATAATTTCCTAGAACACACGTAATTTAAATTGGTGTTTCGTGTAATAAATTGCAAGCGTGTAATAAAAAGTGTCGCGATAAAGATATTTTTCGATGCTTATAATATGAACAAGGCGTAAAATATACATTTCGAGAATTACATACAGGGTGTTATTTTAAACTTCAAGGTGACGATATCGGTCACAAAACGCGTGGTGCATCAGATTATAATGTAGAGACTTAATGTCTTAACATACAATATGGAAGACTTTAGAATATTGTTACAGCTATTGGTCATTTGAGCACTGATCAGCATAGATTTGAGGAAGTATCCATACGACCACAGCAGTCGTTTGGGGGCAAGCCTGAGGGGTCATCGGCCGATGATCGTGGGTTCGTCGGCCATGGCCAGCTCATCAGTTGCTGCTTTGTCACCTTTTCGTTTACGCGAATACCAGAGGAAGGAAGCCGCGGCGAAGAGGTTGACGAGAACCACGAACCACGCCAAGAAGAAGCTGATGTGGTAGCTATTAAAAAGATAAATTATTATTAGTCATGCTTCAATAAACATTACCTAAAAGTAGTACAAGTAGCAGTAAATATCAATTGGTATGTTCTTTTAGTATAAAAGTTACTCATAAGAAACAAATTGTGAAGGAATCGACATTCCTGATAATACTTCATAACATTTTTATGTAACATGTAGCCTGAGAGAACAGTAAAATTGTTCAGTAGAAGGACTGACAAGGGTCAATAACTATATAAGACATTCAGAAATACTTACTAGTGATAGGCAGCTTCTGGATAAACAAATTTCACATTCTTCCTCATGTGGTCCACCGAAGACATTGTCACTTGCACCACCACAAACGTGCAAGAAGCTGTAAAAAAAATCTGAACTCCAATAGGTATCATGAAAGGAAAAAATATGCCTTAATTATCTGTACGTCCATGTGTATTAAGATGTATGTAGTTAGGTTAAGAAAGGTAGGTACATCAAATTTTTATATCATTTATTGTATTCACTTACTGCTGATGAAATGGATTCCAGCAGCAAGACGCTTGAACATGTATCTGGGGTTACGGAAGGTATAAATGGAGAAACCGCAGCCCATCGCCATGACGAAGAGGCTGATGATGCCAAAAGAAATCATCGTTCGGACGTAATCTGAAAACATATATTTAATTTAGTTTTTGATATAATTATTATATGTATAATACAATTATTACATTAACTAGCAATACTTCAAACAAAAAACGGTAAATTAAAAGCATTTATGTTTCAAGTTAAAATTCACACTTACATTTCTTTAGTATTTAGAATTCAAACAAAAAATTTACGCATATATATAATATTCTTTGACTCAAAAACGAGCAACTGTTCTGCAAGGTTCTTATATACATCGTTAGTACGGAATAATGCCAGCTAATTTGTTTCAGAAAAACAAAAGTTTAAAACTAATATTTAAAATTTGTTTAAATAAATTGGCAGTGTGTCAGTAAATTTCAAGTTAGAATTTTAGACTCACTTGCTATGTCGATGTCGTACGCTAGATCGACTGGTTTTCCACCTTTCATCGTAGGTTGTGCTAGATAGTTTGTGCAATCTGAAACAATAAAATAATTCTATATCTGGAAACATTTATTACAAAGAATTTATAATATTACGACTATGCATTATATATATATGATTAATTACAATCTAATCTCTACTTTGTAAACGGTAATTTCATGCCAAATTAAGCTTTGCCAATACAAATCATTAAAGTCATATTTTGCTCTACCTGCGGTATTCTATTTGAAGAACATAATTAACTACCTACTTATTATTGCCTAGTATAATATTATTTGCGTTGTTGGTTAAGATAAAATTATTATTGAACAACGACCAAAAGTTCTGTACCTTAACAGGATATCTATACTAATATTATAAAGCTGAAGAGTTTGTTTGTTTGATTGTTTGAACGCGCTAATCTCAGGAACTACTGGTCCGATTTGAAAAATTCTTTCGGTGTTAGATAGCTAATTTATCGAGGAAGGCTATAGGTTATATATCATCACGCTAAGACCAGCAGGAGCGGAGCACCAATGAAGAATGTTTCAAAATCGGGGGTTTTTTTTCTAATCTATACATCTATACTCTATACATATAAATAAAATTGAAGTGTCTGTTTGTAGTATCAAAATAACAGTTTTTTACCAAATGCATATCGAAGTATATACGATACTGATAACAAAACTGCAATTATTAAAATTTTTGTCTGTCTGTCTGTCTGTCTGTCTGTCTGTCTGTCTGTCTGTCTCTCTGTCTGTTTGTTCCGGCTAATCTCTGAAACCGCTGGACCGATTTTGACGGGATTTTCATTGTTCGATAGCTGATTTCATAAGGCGTAACTTAGGCTACTTTTATTTTTCAAA
>MOOZ01000551.1:71648-82708 GCA_002930495.1 Cecropterus lyciades | reverse complement strand
TTATTTTATTCATTATGATCACTTCTTTATGTTTTGTTTGAATGCATGAAATTAAATCATATTGAATGTTTTACCTATATTATATGCCTACGAAAGCACTTACAAATGGTCCATTATAATATTTTTTCACCAGATCCTAACACATCTGTAACTATCGTTTGTCTGTTTATACCATCACGTTTTTTTACAAAATGAATAAGGTAGCTCCAGAACCTATGTTGTGCTTCATTTGACTGAACAAGAGGCTTAGCGAGATACGCTACACTTTGACAATTTATTGACTATGGAAATATATTATATTGCTCCGTCTTAATCACTTTTAGCTTTTATGTAATCATCAATTTTATAGTACATTCATTGTGCCGAGTAGTACTTTGTAACGTGCTTTGTTTAAAATATTTATATAATTTACATCCAAAATGAATGGAATTCCAATGTTTGATACTATTCAAATTAAAAATAAACCCTAAACACATAAACACTTTCTACACTCATAGCCCTACAGTATGATTTTCTCCTGTGTCGTGGGTACCAGAACAGAAATCTAAACTCATCATTCAGATGTCTGTCTGGCCGGGGATTGAACCCGGGACCCACTGCGTGTCAGGCCGGTATGGTGACCGCTCCACCACGTGGGACGTCAAACCAGACCACCTCGTGGTCAACTGCTCCACCACGTGGGTCGTCAAAAAATTGGATTTTTTAGATTTGTGTTTATATTAATTCTTTGTTCAAGTGAAGCGAATGAAAATTTAATAGCAATCTGATGTCCATGCTTTAAAACAAGGTTTATCAAGAAATTAAATGTAGGTTTGATAGAAAGATGGAGGCGAAGAAAGCATTTCATACTTTCACCGACTTCTTTCACCATTTTCTATCTAAAAAGAGAAAATATCCAAGAAAAGGAAGTGATTTATTCGTCACGTATATTTTTATTGTAAAACCATCAGCAAATTAATTACAATCAACCCAATACTTCTAAATTTTGTTATAATTAATAAATATTATGATACAATTATTACATTAACGTGCATTACTTGACAACATGACTTAAGTAATAACTCATTATCCATCGTAACGTAATTCATTGTTAACGTTACAGATGTTAATTACATTTAGCATTTATTTGACTGTTACTTGAAGTAAACAGATTAGTTTTTATTTATCAATGAGTTATGTTCAATTTATCATTGTTACATGCCTGGTATGTGCTTGTTTCAGATTTATCTTATTCGAGATTTATTACTGACTAGCTTTTGTGCGCTATTTCAGTTGCGTAGATTACAGTATTATGTCATGCATGTTTTATTGTTATTTTTTTCTATTTATGCTATATAAATTATTTATTACATAATGTAGTATTTGATAACCCAATTTCGATACAGTGGTGTCGCTCCGAATTGGTCTTCGCGTTGAATATTGAATGTTGAATTAGCTGACAAATCTTATTAATATTATAAATGGAAAGTGTTTGAGAATGTGTGTTTGTTACTCTTTTACGCAAGAACTACATATCACTACATTTCGCACACACACAGTTATGACCTGGAATTAACACATGGTATTCATTGCCGTGGTAAACGTGACTCGATTGGTCATAGCTATGGGATTTTTTTTTTTATGGAATGGAAGTAGCAAACGAGCCTGCAATCCACCTGATTATAATTGGCCACTGCCGCCCATGGATATCTGTAATTAACCCTAGGTAAGATCAAAGTCTCACCTAAGATTAGCCACAGATGCGTTGCTACCCCTGAGGACTAAGATAGACTGCCTCGGAAAAGTATGTCTCCCTTACCACACCCTTCAGACCAGGATACAACAGCGCATAACACTGCTGTTATTAGGCAAAAGCAAATAAGGGAATAATGTAATCATTAATAATTTCAGAGGCACTGGATCTAAAACACCAGAGTCTGCTAAATAACGACTCCTTCCATCGGGTTGATAATCATTATTAAGTATGAGTCATTTTGGGTCCACAACAACCCTAAAAACATCGGCTTTTACAAGGTAATGCGATACTTTATACTTATAAATTATTGAAAACAAAAGGTAAGAAATTAACGTACGGTGTAGTAACCATCACACGTTAAAGCATAAAATCGATTACACTGAAAGGTCANNNNGTTCTGATGGGAAGTGGCCACTGTCGCCCATGGATATCTGTAAGCAACTTCATACAGAGTTTTATTCATACAGGGGTTCTATTTGAAGTCAATCACAAATGCCTTGCTATTCCCGAGGAGTAACACGGTCGCTTAATATGAAAGTTTTACTATCGAGTACCTTATAATTGTCACTGATTATCAAAGAACAAGATCCTACATTTTATAATAATAATGACGATAATTTATCAAATGATATTATAGTATCCATATTACAATAAATATGTTACAGAATTAAGTTTAGGAAACTTAGGTATTAGATGGAATATAATATGGAATGCATATAAGACGGAAAATACATGACAGTTTTATTGTAATTGTACTTGTACAGTCGCTTTGTACTATAGCCAAATAAACTTTCAAGTATAAGTCACATTAATATTTGAAAATGACTTAAAAGGAACCACCGCCACACCTATTTCTGCCTTATTAGGCATTATTATATATTAGCATATTATATATTGGCGCTTAGTCCTGCTGTTATTACAGCAGGATTAAGCGCTGGTGTTTTCTTGTTTGAAAGATGTAGTGGGGATAAGTTATTCGAGGCTTTGGAACTTAGTCCATAAGGTAGTCGTATGCACGTGAGGTGATCGTCAGGAATACCTTTTTTTCATCAGATTGAGGAAGCATGCAGTCCACCTATCAGGTGGTGATAGTGGTAAGTACGGTAGTAACCGTCCGTGAATATCTCTCCATGGACGGTTACGTCCGCTTACCATTACTACGTACGACGTAGACGGTACATATGTAAGCAAGAAAGATGCTTACTGATGTATAAAACAGGGGTACTGTCTAGAGTCGATCACAGATGTGTTCCTACTCTCGAGGACTAAGATGGTTGTAGGTTTGTCATATTATGTCCCTGTAGTATCGGGACCACAATAGGGTTACGGTATTACCCCCCCCCTGTCGTAAGCGACAACTAAAAGGGGTTTTTAGGGTTGTGGGCGGCAAGTGTGGGAGCTCGTACCGCCCAGCCAAGCGATCCCGGGAAGGACGGTGGCTGTGTTGTTGCATGCCAACTTAAACGCCAGAAGATAAGGCGAGCGCTAATGCTCACCAGGAAAGGGGCATCGTGCTTGGAGGACCCCGGTTGCATTCCGTTAGAGATCCCAGAGTCCTCCACACAGCGCTGAGGACGGCCACCGGGGAATTTTAGTGCGGTAAAAATTCCACATAACCCGGCAACGCTTCCACTGCGCCGGGTACCTTTTGAAGATTTCCCCCTCCAGAATAAAAAAAATAATGGTCATATTGTATGACCATCCTATATGATGCATTTATAAGTGAGCAGGCAACGACACCCCTTCAGCGTGTGGTGGGGTGGTGGTACCTCCCCGGCCGAACTACATTGGTCACACCACCTGGTGAATAGTACCTGGCGAACAGTTTCACTGACCAACAGATGAACTGCACGCTTGTTGACTGCATGCCACTACTTTATTATGAAATGTTATTTACATTTATCAAATTATTTTATTAAAAACTTTATGGTTTAAAAATAAACACAATCATGAAAAACCAGACATACATTGTAACATAAAATTTTTACATAACACACCATATATCTAATAACCCATTCATCGATTGTCGGCATGCCAGTTTTATAAAATCTACTCAAAGCTGAAAACAACATCTGTACTTGAATCGCTTTTAGCGATTGATATACGAGGCTCCTGTTTTATAACTATTTAAAATAATGCCTTCAAAACAAACGGATTTATGTTACAAATACCTAGAATTTCAACATAAGACAAATTATGTAATGTCTATTTATTATTCTTCATATACAATCTGCGATATGCTCACGATCATTGTCAAGGTTAAGAATATTACGCAGACAAATAAATAAAGCGCGTAATGCCCCTCGACTTCAGTGACTGCCCGATCTGAAAAGTTTTCTTTTATTTATAAAATTGAAGTGTTTAACGAGCACGGTCACTTGATGATAAGGTCACTGTCGCTTATGGACATCTGTCTCTAACTATATCGAGTGTTCTCTACACTAACAGGTATATTATCGGAAGATGATCATCGATGCCTTGCCATTCCCGAGGTCTGATGTAATTCAACTTACATCCACACTCTTTCACCGAGTGCAAAAACTGTGGCAGCAGACCATCACCGCCTTTTTAATTGATGCTTTAATTAAATGATGTCAGATGTGATCTAAATGTTTAAGCGATATTGCGAAATTTTAATGTTTAATAGGTTAAACATTGTCGGAGGCGTTGTCAATACTTTGAGACAGGCTAGGCACTAACGAGACTTGAAGTCAACGATTAAGACTTGTCAAAAATTGATAGGGTAGGGGGATAGGGTTTTCATGCGATGAAGGTGAAGCGCGTTTACTTATACGATTATCTCCAATTAGTCTCTACCACGATATGGTACCACGGTATGGCAACGAAAAATTCGCTTTAACCGTCATTCGCTTGGAACTACAAGCGTCACTCGTAATCTTTAAAGAATAATATATGTGACTAATTTGATAAGGTAGCTGAAATCGCTGAAAATTGTAGCAAAATTTGTTGAAATACTATCAAAGCTTACGGATGCAGTGTTCATCGATGTTTAGTAGTACTAGTGTGAGCGGTAGCAACTTAAAAAGTTACCAATACTGTCATAATAATTAGGAAAATCGGCCCTTCTCCCCCTTTTCTCTTATTTACAGCTGCCATTTGAAAAATAATACAGTCTATGTCACTTTTTAAACTGAGACGATTCCAATGACATGTCATATACCACAATCCGTTTGGCTACATTCAAACATACATGGATACGATTGAAAAAATTACCCTCCTTCTGATGGGTAAAAAAGATTTTTTTACTATGAACTCATTAATTTTAAAATTATATACGAATACATAACAGTATAGGTAGTTGTTGCTTAAAACGCATCTAGTGAAATTTTTATAATGGGTAAATGAACTAGATTATTATCTGTCTTGGATTAACGCCAAGTTTATAGCGACCACTTTCCCAACGTAAACAAAACGAGTCACTCTAATCGTGTCAAATGCATTACTGGCTGCAACTCTTTTTATGTCTGAGTGCCGGGTACATTGGCATGGTTTTCCTCTTTTAATTGCATATTTAATTCCCCGCTTGCAGTACAAAAGATTTCCATTTCAATACATTTCGGTATTGTAGTACTTGCTTTTCACTTCTCTGTTAATTATTTTTAAACAGCCGGGATTTAGATAGGATTTTAAAAGTAATTTGGCTAATCTATCTGGCTATCAGTTTAAGTTTTTTTTTTTAAAGGGTCTCTTACCCAAAATAGTTACGAAAACTCTGATCTAGGACATTCTAGCTGGGTATAGAATCCGGAACTCTAAGGCGGTTATGATTGATGGGCTAGTATCGTCAAGATTATTTGCCAAAGTATAATAAATTCCTCGTATTTTAATTACCTTATAACAATTACTCAATTAAGAAATATAAGTCGTTTCAAGATCAACTCTTAACCATTCCTTCATTCTTAATAAAAATAGTGAGTTGTGACCACACAATAAAGTATTTGCAATGGTCTATGTACTAATTTTTATTTGATGTCAATATTGTTGTAATAAGAAAATAACCCTCTCCATTTTTTTTTTTTTACAGGCGCCACATTTCAAAATGTATAGCCCAATTTGTTTGGGTTGTAGAGCGTGCCAAATTAATGAATTTTTTATATAGGTACATCCGTACATACACATACGTTTGAAAAGAATGTTCTTCTCAAAGAACAGTCAAATGAAAACGACTGTTAAAAGCATTTAATTTTACATTCAGTTTAACCATGCCTGCTTCAGTATAGTATAGACTTCTCACACTTAATTTTGATACACGCTATTTATGAAATCGAAAAGTTTGATAACATAAAAAGGCTGGGCCTCATTACTTAGGAAATCAATAAAAACTGGATAAAAGGACTAAAACCGGCGACTACGTTTACGAAAAAGAAGGCTGCAGGAAATTATCGAATTGAAAAGATTTATTAAACTGGTTCCAATTAAACGAAGCCTCTTTCTTGGTTTCTAACTCAAAAGTTTTCAGGAAGGATATAACTTGGCAAAGGTGTCAACAAACTTTTTGAGAGTTGTTATATTAGAACTTTCTAAAAATTGCGAAAGGGCCCAGATCCTAGAGTTACTCGAATAATCCTTCTTTTTTTGTCAGACTTAGTTAGCAAACGAGCATGTCCACCTGATTGTAAGTGGTTACTACCGCCCATGGACATCTATAAGCAACTTCATACAGAACAGGGGTTCTATCTGAAGTCGATCCTGTGATCGACTTCAGTTGCTACTCTCGAGGACTAAGATGGTCGCCTCATATATAAGTGAGTCGGCAACCACACCCATCCACCGAAACGCAAGAAATGCTTCACAGTAGAAATAGGTGTGACGGTGGTGCTTCCCCGGTCCAACTATACTGGTTCTACTACCTATAAATTCTTCCAGTCCAACTTCAAAAAACGTCTCGATCCAAAAATACATTTAATATGCTATTGTTTACTGCTTTATTTCATTCAACCTTGTCTTTACATAAACAACTTTTATCTTCATCCGAAAAAATAAAACAGCCGAATTAAACAAAATAGTTCACAACACAAGGAATTGGGTCCTAATTCAAGCTTTTATTGTGCACGTGTCGATTTTGATGAGATGAGATTAACAATCAGTTTACCACCTAACACTTTTGGAAAAACTCTGTTTATTACTCAATTATGTTAATTTGATTACTATATTCCATTGTCGAATTCGATATTGTACGTCTGTTAACGCGAAGTGTTTGAGACACTCTAGGCTAGTGCTCTACTCTCAAAGTATCAAGGATGGGCAATCGTTTAGACTTATATATACTACAATACTATAGTTGTCCACATATCATTGATTGAAGCAATATATCATTGAAATAAGTACTTACTATGCCTTGTATTATTATATATGCAATGAAAGTTTCATAAGTAAAGTAATTAACTAAGGATAGAACTCCTTTCTGGAGTCCATAAAAGATACTATGATACCTTTGAGGAAGTTAAAACTTTTCATAGTCTTACTACGACAGCAGATATGGAATACCAGACTCAAACCCATAGTGAACGTTGCTACAATAAGTAGTTATTTTATGGCGAGTAATACATTATAAGTATTATAAAATGTATATAAAGCTACCGGCAAATATATCTCCCGTTAAGGGCGATATGGGAAGTTAGAAATGCAAAACAAGTTGCCAAATTCTAGCTCCTGTCGAATCAAGTTCCGTCTACAATCTATGTACTTAAGGGATAATGTTTATTGCCTTTGAATTTTGTACTTTACAAGGCACCCCTTACATTGCCACCTATTCACTTTCAGTGATTTTCAATACTATAGAAGTACCTACATACTTCATATATTTTGTAAGAAAAAACTATCATGAAAGTACATAATCTAAGCAATTCCACAGAGAAAAATAACAATGTCTCCTGAAAGTGTCTTGGTTCATTTTCAATATCCGCACAGACAGACAAACTTACAACCAAACATAGTAAGTTTTAAGGCAATATTAATACAAGGTATCGTATGTATGAGCTTAAAATTGAGTTTCATTTTCTATTGTCATTTCGCTTCTTATATAATTGATGCAAACAAACATGCATTTCGTCCGAACTAGCCACTATCATCGATGGACATCTCATCCAACTCCAAATCAGAATCTCTATAGGACTCTTCCTATCTGACAACGTCTACACGTTGCTACCTCTGAGATATTGCATTGCTTTGTGTGTGTTTCTTTTACTACATCTTTATAAGGTAGAATAGAAATAGGTGTGGCGGTTGTGCAAGTGGAATGAAGGCACAAAGATCTACTGCCTGTAAATACATTTAGTTATAGAGTTACATTCCCATTTATGACTACATGTTAAATTTACGTCGCGTCTTCGAAACGTAAAAACGGTACCACTCATTGGATTTTTCCATGTGTCGTAAAATTTTACAAAAATACGCACTCAGACCCAGAACAGAAATCTAAATTCATCATTCAGATTATCCCGACTTTATAGGTATATAAGGCCGGGAATCAAACCCGGAACCAACAGCGTCGCAGACCAACATGGCGTCCGCTACCCAACGCGAATCGTCATTGGGTAATAGATACTTAGATAATATTTTGGCAACACATAATAAATTAGAAATGTATGAAGAGCGAGCGAGTCAGACCACGTCCCGATATTATTTACTGGCTGTTTATTGCAATATGTTACGATCTCGTAAATCCCGCGCCCTCAGAATATGATTCCATACACGCAACCTAATTGTCCCTAATCGTGATAAAATAACCTACTTTATATCTCATATAGAAAATATCTGCCTGAGTAGTTTTGGCTTTACCAATTTGTGAGTAATAGATATTATTAGTAAATATTAATATGATTGTTATGACGTAGGATACTCTGATCATGTAGTTCTTCGTCTTTTATAATTATTCGTATGTTATTAAGAATAATACCATATGCTGTATTAACGACGACATAGTAGTAAAAAAAAGGGTCTATAAATACTCCCAAAAATAATTTTTTAACTTAGTTCTCCAAAAACTTCTTAAATGTGAATGAAATCTTTTATAGCACATAATTAGCGCAGTAAATTACCTATAGCATAAATTATACTACATACAATTGAAACCTTGACACATATCCTTATCCTAAAACAACAGTGGCTTTTTTGTGTTCACGAGGGGGAAACCTTCAAAGCGACGACGTGGAAGCGACGCCGTTATGTGGGATTTTCGCCGCACTCAAACCCCGGTGGCCGTCCTCAGTGCTGTGTGGAGGACTCCGGAATCTCCAAAGGAATGCAACCGTCCTCCAAGCGCGATGCCCATTTCGGGATTAACAGTGTCATTCCTACTGTGTTCATGTTTCAATGGGAAGGTGTAGGTGTTTAGATACGCTATGAAACGGACATTTAACATTGGAGTATTTTACATACCGTACTTAAATGCTTGCAGTCGTTAACTATCTTTAAGAAAGTAACAGGTAATATACAATTAGTAATACGCCATATTTCAGGAAAATTAGCTTTGTTTTGAATGCTTATTATATGGGCTTAAATGGGCCATTTTAACTTAGTCCTCAGAGCAAGGGACATATATGACTAACCTCAAGTACTAATCAGTCTTGTTTGTAGATTACTTCATTTATTAATTATATCAGTATTATTATTTTTCAAATTTATGTCAATAGCAGCATCATCAAATGGACGTGTCTGTTACTTTGAATTCATAAATAAAAATGTCCATAATATATTTACTTCACCAAATAAAAGACAATTAAACACTTAACATCCTTAATCCAGCTTTTAGGTATTTTGTGGATAGAAGGAATTGCTTCCACTGTACTAAAACTGTTTACAGCTGAGGGTGCGTCCTATATTTACGGTTTCCCCTAGGGAGACAGGCTATGTCAACCGAAAGTTATTAACGAATACAACCCGAATGGAATTTTCTACTTGAACTTCTCGGAGAAAAAATGCTTTGTATAATCTCAAGGATGTTATCGTTTATTTTATGCATTGAAAATAATTTGTCTCTTATTTAGTAAGGATAAATTATTGTGATAAAATTGACATAGATAGATGATCGGTTTGATTGGTATACTAATATCAAATATGATTGGAGGCTTTCATTTTACATATTAATATATAGATAATATCAGTATCAAGTATAATGGTAGTAGATAAATAGTATAATAGTAGTATCAAGTTCTATATTAAGTAAGTCAGGTGGAGAGTGAACGAGGAACACTTTCACACATTTCCCAATTTACTCCTTAGGAAAGGCATCTGTGATTAAATTCGTTAAATACAGGAATAGAAGCTGTAGTAAGCATGAAATCCACCTGGAAAATAAAAGAAAATATCGTTTGTAGCATGGACCGAGTTAAAACCTAATATAAAGGTATTTAAACTCAGAAAAGATATCTAAATTCATCGTTTACCTGTTAGCTTTACACGGGCCAGACCGGTATGCTGAATGTCGTATGTGCAAACCAAACGGTGCAAAATACGTCATAGCAAATGTTTTTTTTTTTCAATAAAGATCTTTTATAAGTTGGTTAAAGTCATGTTTTCAATATCCACCTGAATTGAAATTTGGAAAAAAATTTTCGAAGTGAAAAAAAAAATGTCTGAATTTGAATAAACACACTCCTTAAATGTTAATGAAGCAAAATTAAGTATTCGATTCAAAAATGTCCAATTAATCCTATTAATACAATAAATAAATAAAATACAGTACGTAATGGACCGAGCATAACGATGCAAAACAATTAAGCGATCAATAAATAACGTGTTAAAACAAAATATAACGGAGAACGCAACTTCATTGCTCAAATATCGGATTTCAATTAAATCTTTCCATGATTCCCTCGGGGTTGGTTTTATCACGAACGGGTAGCCATTCGACCCTTTCAATACCATCGACTAAGGATTAGTTGATATAGCGTTAGCTGTATAAACTAATTAAAATCCCACCTAGTATTAAGCGGATTATTGCACATGGGATTTTATATAACCACAATGTCATATAACACTTCGAGCTCAAAATAATATTATGAAGACGAAAGTTTTTAAAGATGTATGTATGTACTCTTTCACGTAAAACTACTGTTCCTATTTAGCTGTAATTTGGCACACATATACATAGTTCTTGATCAGCACTAAGTAAAATAACTATAACTAAATACGATTTATTGTAGTAAATAATTATTTCGATTATAATCGAAGCGGGCGTAGCCGTGGTTATAATAATATACACATTAAACGCTTTTTACACTCATAGTCCCACAGTAGGATTTTCTCCTGTGTCGTGGGTGCCATGGACACACAAAGACGAATACACAAACACCCAGACCCA
>MOOZ01000551.1:576-10847 GCA_002930495.1 Cecropterus lyciades | reverse complement strand
CGGGATCAGGAACAAGGCTCTTAACCTTTTGACTTCTTATTTAAATGATAGAGTTCAAAGGGTTATTATAAATGGTATTAAATCGCCCGGCTCTTTTGTTACAATGGGCGTTCCACAAGGTTCAATACTCGGACCATTCTTGTTTTTAATTTACATCAATGACCTGCCCCACTACATAGGGGATAATCACGAGATTGTATTGTTTGCCCAAATAAACCGGCGTTGCTCCCACGGCGTCGGGTACCTTTTGAAGGTTTCCCATCGTTACAAAAGAAAAAAAAATAAGATAAGTGTATTCTGTAAACTGAACTATGTACAAAAATAAAAAATATATATATTAAATTTAGGAGGCTCCCCATTCATGGAACTGAAACTCAAAAAAAAATTCATCTTATGTACACGTGTGGGGTAGCCTATAGAAAGGTATTCAAAAATGGCATTGAGATTTCTAAAACCATTTTTCTTAAAGTCGATTGTTTGAGAGATAAGACCCTTTCAAAGCGGTAAAACATGTCCCCCTCCCCTTGTAACTTTTAAATTAAGAGAGTGAAAATTCTGGATAAAACTTTCAACGAAAATTGGTTCGAACAAGATACGGTTGAATTTTTTTGAAATATAGCACTTTTTCAAAGACCGAATAACGTAACTTTGTAATTCATACAAACACTATGAAAAACATACTTATGTTGGTAGTTGGAAAACTGTTCAACTGTATTTAATGATAATGCTACAGAACCCTTCGCCTGCGAGTCCGATTCGCACTTGGCAACTTTTAATAAATAACTTCAACAATACAAGATGCTGGTATTGTGATGAAGCATATGACATAGTACATTTTAGTTTGTGATTATTACTTAGAAATATACCAAGTTATGTGATGAAATATATTTTAATAACACCGTTAAAAAATTAAACTCTTTGAATATCTAGAAGTAAATGAATTAAAATCCGCTTTGCACATCATAAACTTGGCTTACATTATTATAAAAGCAAAATTTAAAATTAATAGTTCATATTTAGTACTATTGTTATTTACTTCTGCTGTTCACGTTTTTTCGTGAATCAAAATTATGCGAAGAAAGTTCAACTTTACAAACAGACAGAAACGCGGCTACAAGTTACATAACTGTAGTACTTTATTAGCACCTCTCAGTAACATTTTCAACTTGCGGAGAAAAATAACAATCAATTAATTTATTGCTAAAAATTTTCATTTAAACGTAGCTTAATAAATTCGTAAATATATCATTGAAGGCGCGGGCTAATAAAAGCAAAACAGATACATATCAACATAAATTTAATTCACGGTCGCACGCAACGTAACAGATAATAGTCGGGGCAATATAAAAGATTAAACTTACATTGAAAGGATTACTTGTCCGTTTATCATTCACGGGCCGCGCAACATAATACAGGTAATGTTGGTCCCTACAAAGCAAAGGTGAGATACATTTCAGTTGTGATGTATGGGGTTGGGTGGCACTAGGTAAAAACGCGGTATCGTAGGCCGCTGCGCCATTTCCCAACGAAACGCTACGTAAGATTTATGTGTTCCAGAGACACAGTTGGCACGAAATCCTTTTAAAATATATGCATTTTTCATGGGTTATCAACTACCAGTATAAAATATACAATATTGCGTCGTTACACGAAAACTATATTGTATATATAATAAAGAATATACAATTGTATATATCAAAGTATACCATGTCATGGTTCAATAAATTGGCATTACGTTTTTTTATTAATATAATGTTTATAATATATATTATATATAATTCTTACTAAATTATATTATAAGAGTTTAAAATATTTGCAAAAATATTGTATTTTGTATAGTACACACATAGTATCATCATTTGCTACTTGAGCATGCAGTCCACTTGATGGCAAATGGTGCCAGCCGCCCATGAAGATCGGTAAATAACGCAAGAAAAGTGACCTGACTGAGTCTAACCTGAGAACAGTCGGTAAAAGCAGCAGCGCTAATAATGCAGTGTGTACAGAATAATACAATTATTGTAGTATATAGGTGGTGAAAGTTGACAACCCTAATTGTGTGTTCGATGTAACATTTACAGTCTTTTCGTTTGAAATTATTAATTGTAATCACTTTTCGCCAATTCCGTTATCGTTATTCACACGACCGAATGTTTTCATTGTATTGTGCCGAGCGTCAACAGAAACCTTATTATGTTTTTTTCGGTAAAAGTGTTCGTTGTACCGCACGCTATTATTTTTAACAACTCGGCATGTTTCGAGTTGTACTATTCGTATGAGCGATTGCAATGTTTTTGACAAAAACATTAAGCTATATAATTCACAAGCCCCGCATTTAACGGTAGAACTTTTTAATAATTGTTGTAAATTCGATCGCCGCCAAAGCTTGATCATTCAACCAATTTAATTATATAGTCTCGATTTAAAATGTATTTAATTTCGTTTTAGCTATGACACGGTTATTACGTGTACCAATTAAGTACTGAAATATAACAAAGCACCTTCTCGAGGACTGGTTGATTTTTTCTTGTTAAATCATTATCAATCATTCGGTAACTAATTATTATTAATACATAAAAATTATAAATAATATTAAAATGTTGTTCAGAGTTATTCACCGACTCCTACTTTATATGTAACTATTACCTCACATTTTTGACAGTGAGTCTATCTATCATGGTTCGTACCTAAATTCATAGATCAACGCTGTCACTATACAAAAGCGATTCTGCCAACAGTAGACATCGATCCCTGATGGTGAGCAAAAAACTTTGCTCACCATCAGGGATCGATAGACATCGGTTTTATTACATTGCAGGCCAGTGCTATTACCGAGATTGGATGCAATTTTGTTGAATATTGTTGAATATGACAAAAATTGGTAAATGGTATTGTTGCTTTAGAATATTTGTATGTTTACAAGTTTGCTTATTCTATGGTAGACTCGGTGGCGAATTAAACGATATGATAAAAAGCTAATGCTTACAAGAGTAGAAATATTCAACCTTTAGTTGTGAAATTAAACATTATAGAAATCCACTCTTATTAGAATTATTTACATATCTATGTATGTATTTCGCTTCTATATATCTATTAGGAAATGCACATGGGTAGTACTCAATGTAATCATACTATGAGAGAAAGCCGGGAAACCTGCTAATAAAAACGTTATAAATATCACTAGTCGATCTTTAGGGAAAATGAGAAAAGCTACATAAGTAATACATAGAATGCATTTTGTATGTATACTATAGCTTACTATACAGCATGACTTTTATAGTTATATTCAAAATGTTAATCTTTTTTTTTTCTAAAAACTACGAACACAGGTGGTGTTCATATGATGGTACGAGCATCAATTAAAGAAAGAGTAATATAATGACAATTGTCGGAGTCGGAAGGAAATGTTACGCTTCGTCTGGTAATTTATGACATGTAATATTACAGCTCAGCTGTGCTCCTACCTGTATTAAGACACGTTGAAGATCTTTATCGTCACTCTCCTTGCAAAGAATTTAATCTATTTTTCGCAGGTTGGTCTAAGTTCTATGGATCCAACGAGATTGAAATTGCTGATAATAATCATTAACATAGGTAATCCGTAATTATAGTGTCTTCCATTTCAAAACAATTACAATCATCAATTACAATTTAAATCATCAATTACAATTACAATCATCAATTTCGTCAATCATTTCCTCCCAGTCGATAACAAGCAAAATGCTTCAGCGTTTTATCATGAGTCGTATAAAAAATATTTTTAGTTACTTACGGGTAGTAAGTAACTATAAATAGTACTGAAAATTCGCCAAATTATAGTTAGCCCAATATAATTAAGAAAATAATTGTCAATTTATATATTTCTATTTGTATTAATTGGAGAGTTTCTGTGAAATATATTAATTTAATCGAAACATTACAATGAGATGCGTGTGCGTATATGTATGAGACTTCTTAAAATTAGTTCTTAAATGTTCACACACCTTCTAATTCTACTTACTTCCACTTAGCTAGCGCGGTGGACTAGGCCTAAGTTAGACTACCGGGTAGTTCTCGTAGAGAGGAGTCTCTCGCCCTGAGAACTATCCGTACGGGAAGTAGTGGGATGATAATGACTTGACAACAATCGAAGTAGTTTACCTTATTTAAAACTTATTTTTATGAATGCTGTATAAAAGTTACTTAACATAAATTGACACATTTGAAAAACTGATAGGGTGAATAGTTTACATTTTTAAACTTTGTTAGTTACCACAAAATTTACTATAGTAAAAGTGTAGTAATTTACTACTGTACACTACTACAATTATTTCCAAATTAATCAGCAAGATTTTTCAAAAATAAATTCAACCTACTTGTTAAAAATATTTATTAAAATATGCATTTAATCATATTCGTGAAACCGGAGCTGTAATAGGTACTTTAGGCGTGTTGAAAATAAAATGATGTGAAATTGGCACGTAATAAAATGTTACAGAAAAATAAAAGTTTTACAGCAACCACTAGGCATTTGCAAATTAATTTTAAAAAGTTGGCAGCTAATTTCCGCCAATATCTTAACGTTTATTTTTAAATAAACATTAACAACTAATTGCTTGTTAATGTGTTCTTCCTTGTTGTTAACAATATCTTTCCTACATTAAACAAAGTTTTCAAGTCTGAGTTATTATGGTTTCCACTCTAAAACTTTCTTCAATATATAGAATAAAATTATGAGCATAGACACATGTTATTTGATGTTAATTGTCTGAAAATTAATAATAATTAAAACGAAGAAAAAAATTAACAAATTACTCAGGAAACGATTAATTTGTTCGTTCGACGTACGACGACTCAAAAATATGCAGAAAAACACTTAAAATATCAAATATGATCAGAAATGAAATTCCAAATGCAAAAAAAACAGTTTATATGTAGTTACTAATCCTGCCAAAAGCAATAAAAATTTCATTCATATATTTCAATCAGAAGCATACATAATATAATGGCGGAATACTTATAAATTCAGGGCTGGTTTTGAAATTTCGAAAGAATATTTTTACGTCAGTATGGCGATGAAACCGCCATTAAAATGTAGGTCTCAACAGTCTCGACCCAATTTTTATTGCCAATTAAATTTTGGCGGCTTCATTATTTCGAATATCAGTAGTGGAGTGGTCGAAACGAACTACAGTCAGATTATATTCATTTATTTTTTACTAGCTCTGCCCCGCGGCCTCCCTCGCCTTAAAAATGTAACATGATAATTGACATAGGTTTAAAGGAAATTTCATTACTTCAAGAATTTTTGAGATATCTCTAATAATGTTAGAAAACATAATGCTGACGTTAAAGTGCTTTGTAGTTCATAGAAATCATTGCTTTTAGTGAAATAAAGACAACGATTCCTCGTGATAAGAATAAATACCTATGAATATATTTTAAATTCTTAAAAAAAAATAGTACTTTTAGTTTAATGCGATTTCAAAAATAGAAAGGAAAATATTTTAAACTTATAGAAATTTGTATGATTATATCTCAATTTATATTTCCATAACTGGTTATGTTAATACACGAGTAACAATTTAACTTTAATATACGTATCGATATGAATTGAAAATAATTAATTTAATACAACAGTTATATCCTAGTTTTATACGTTACTCATTATTATACCAAAATCATATGACGCATTTAATTATCGTTTTTTTATAGTATGGAAGTAGCAAACGAGCATGCAACCCACCTGATGGTAAGTGGCTTCTGCCGCCCATGGACATCTGTAATCAACCCTAGGTAAGATCAAAGTCTCACCTAAGGTCAGCCACAGATGGGTTGGTACCCCTGATGACTAAGATGGAATGCCTCGGAAAAGTATGCCTCCCTTACTACAGACCCTTCAGAACAGAACACGACAGCGCATAACACTGGTGTTATTAGGCAGAAATGACGGTGGTGTTTCCGCAGTCGAACCACAAAGAGTTCTACCACGTTCAAAATCTCTGTTTTTTACGGCATATCGGAATACGGGAATATCTGTTTTCTACGGCAGTGTCATACCCTTTAATATTTATGCGGTCGTATTCTATTTCGAGAGGTTGGCCTTTATTACATTATAAGGAAAATACGTCGATGTATATTGTCACTTATAGGTTCCCTATTTAAGATCTCAGGGTGGGAATCTGTTATATCTCACAAGTATGATTACAATTACATTTTACATATTACAATTTTAAGGTGGTTAATTTTTAGGCTGGACGGGTACCACAGACACAACAGAAGTATTAAATAAAAAATTATATAAAAATAATAATTAGATGGCATTGTAACTATTTATTATGGATAGTTACACATTTGTGGCTCACCTCAGGAAGAAATCACTCTAATTGAGCTAGATTGCAAAGGTCTAAAAGAAGAGACGTCTTACCGTCTTATCGTGTATGTCGTTTGTATTTTAATTTCAACCTTATATTATGCTACTCTTGTTAAATAAAAAAATAATTAACAAAAGTAAAAGAGAGTTCTATGCTACAAAAAATAATTTAAATTGTCCTGAAGTCGGACAACATATTGCGCTAGATCACGACGACGAAACTATGTATGTCCTATGAGTATGTACTAAATAAAAAAAAGAAAAATATATGATATATGTGACGTATAAATAACCTCTTTTCTTTGGGAAGTCGGTTAAAAATAACCGTTATTATTGTTATCATCCCATTGCTGTCCCACAGCTTGACACTGAGGGGCTTAGGCCATTGTACATAGCTAGCTAAGTACGAATTAGTGCTAGTTTTTAAGGGCTTAATAACTGCTATAATTCGATATTTACTATGGAAATTTCGTAATAACGAAGATTACAATGGTTACAACGGTTAATTTCCGTACCTTCGTCCCGTTGACAGGAGCACGGCCTTGTCACGGCTCGCAATTTGCTTTCTTTTGTCACTAAAATTGCTTACCGCTTCTTCGGAAGTGTTGGGCTATTGTTGTTTGTTTACAAAGATTCAACTTGGCTTTAATAGAAAATTCGTGACACGGCGATAACTTGTAATAAATATAGTTTATGACTAACGTAATGACTTTTCGAGTGGTTCGTTCTCTTTAATTGCTTTTCAAGTTGATTTGATTAAAGTTATTTTACTAGTAAGCTGTAATTAATCTTATTGGGTTTTGAGATCAAATTGAGAAATACTTCTATTACTTTGAAATTAATTTATTTAAAACAACATTACAACTTAATTCTTACTTCACAACTGAAAGAATTAACAAAACACATGAACCTTGAAATAAGAGACAAAACCATAGAGTACATTCTAAGTCATAGACGTCGAATTAGTGGCCATTAATAAAATGTTTCGCAATAAATGTAAAATTTTAATCTGAAAAATTATTCTGTCTACATTGCTCTTCTCTCCAGTTTCTATTTATTTTTTAAATCTACAGTCTTTGGACAGAATATTCATATTACAAGACTGAGTTGAAATAACACTTAGCATAATGTGTTAACTATAACTCGCCAGAATGGTCATGCTAGTAGTAATCGAGATGGTGGTGCTGGAGCCGGTGCTGATGGAGAATATAGTAGTTGTGGGTGGTGGTTGGTGTGGTCATAGTGTTGTTGGTGATTGTAGAGGTGGAGTTGCCGGTGCTAGGATCTTCCTAAGGGCTAAGATGATTACCTCTGATGAAAGTGACCCGGCAACAACACTCTTTCATCGAAACACAAAAACTGCTTCACTCTACAAATAGGTGTACCGAAATTAAGCAAAATTTATTTGTTTCATTAATACAAAGCGTAAACTATTCGAATGCGAATGCAGAACAATATTAACTCGCATATCAGCATAATTTTAATAAAGTCTAATTAAACGTATTTGAATATTAAAGTTAATTATATTTATAATAGCAAATAATTTGAACAAACGTTTTCTGTTAAATTTATGTTCATAAACTAACAAACCTATTTGATTTTATAGTATAAGTAAAAGAACCTACCTAGGTTTGAAGGTAGTAGAACGAACGGGGAGGTACCATCGCATATAGCACCCCTGTTTTATATGAAGTTGCTTGCAAATGTCCATAAGCGGCAATCACCACTTACCATCAGGTGAAGGTGGTAGAACTCTTTGTGGTTCGACTCCGGAGGCACCACCGCCACACCTATTTCTGCCTAATAACACCAGTGTTTTGCGCTGTTGTGTTCTGGTGTGAAGGGTGTGGTAAGGGAGACATACTTTTCCAAGGCATTCCATCTTAGCCCTCAGTTCCATACTATTGACAATCGAACATGCAGTCCACCTTTTTTTTATATAAAATCGATCGTATAAAAAAATGTATGTATGAATAATATTAACGCATAATCTTTTTCCTGATGATGCTTCGAAAATCAGAAGATTTTCAAATGTGTTACTGGTTGTGAACCAGACCCTTTACTTATTTATTTATAATGGTTTATGTACTCGTATATTCAATACTTATGTACCTGTTTATGACTTATGTTTCCTGACATGGTAGCTCATGACAGAAAACCTGTGCGTATTGACAGTTACCATATTGAAGTATCACACAAAGGGTTTTTGATTTGATTCCGTAAATGATGAATTGATATGTCATTTATGGGTCTGGGTGATTACTTTTATGTGTTATTAGAATCTAATTAATAATGTTTTTTTTACTATTGCCGAAAAAACATCTGTTGTGGTGACTTGCTGTCGCGTCGTCTGCGTTGCGTTTACGTCATTCGAACGCTTTCGCTTGAGAAACGATAGTGTATAGAACGTATGAGAATTCTCTATATAGATAGATATTTTTTCATACATTCTATACATATAGCTAGCAAATCATAGAGATGCTACATTACTTTTACTTAGCAATGCTATAATATATACGTAAGAGGATTAGAACCTTCTAGAACTATCGCGCGTGCCCGAACTAGATACGCACATATATTTTATAGATCGTAAAAGGGCGTCGTATAAAAGAAATTTTCTTCGCTCAAGTTCGTGTATACGGGGAAGTAAGTTGAAGTGAGCAATTAGATCCTTTTAAGTAAAGCCTTTTGAAGGCCTTCGTAAATTAATTAATAGTGAAGTAACTTTCACCATCTATAGGATACTTAGGTTTTGTTCTAAGATAAACTAATAAAAGGGGCGTACGTATAACGGTTCTCGATAATACTTGTCAGCGTACTTCATCTCGACTCGAAAAACAGAGGGTTCTGGGTTCCATCCCCGATAAGATAAATGTCATGTATGATTTGACCAATATGCACGTTTCTGTAATATTTTTGTGAATCTATGGAATCGAGGGAAGTTTAGTGCGGGGTTATAAAAATCAGAGAAGTGTAATAAAATGTTCGTTTAGTTTACATGTATTTGGAGTTGGCTATAGATCAACTTAGCTCAACCTCAGATAGAACCTGAGATACAGAACTTACTTGGAACACTTAATAATATTGAGGCTACATAAAAAACAGAAAAATCATCCGTATAGTTCGTTGTTAACAGTAAATTCGGATTTGGTAATCAGGTGTATTGGAAATCGCGCGGAACACAGAATGGGTGGACTTGATTTACATTCCAATTTAATTTTGCATTCGGACGCAGTTTTTCAGAATTGAGATTTTTACGGGCTTTGCTTTTAGAACGGACATGTTATTCGAAACTGTCAGATAGCGCAAAGCTTGGAAATTCATAGATGTGAGTTATTGGCCTAAATGGAGAGTCTACCGAAGATCATAATAATCTTTCTTTAATTTTCCTTCCAATTGTATTGCTCTATTAGACAATCGTTATTTATCCTACAGCTAGATGTAAGCCTTTTTAGGGTTCCGTAGCCGAATGGTAAAAATCGGAACTCTTATATATTCGTCATGTCTGTCTGTCCGTTCGTCTGTCCGTATGTCACAACCACTTTATTCGGAAATTATTAAGACTACAAAATTGAAACTTGGTAGGTAAGTGTATTCTGTAAACTGCTTCCCGAATTATGTACAAAAATAAAATATATATAATATATTACATTTACGGGTGGCTCCCCGTGCATGGAACTAAAACCCAAAAAAAAAATCATCTTATCTACACGTGTGGAGTGTCTATAGAAAGGTTTTCAAAAATGAAATTGAGGTTTAAACCAGTAGTAAAACCAGTTTTTCTCAAAGTTGATTGTTTGCGAGATAAGCCCTTTCAAAACTGTAAAATGTGTGCCCCCCTCTACCTTTTAAACTAAGAGAGTAAAAATCTGGACAAAACATATGTTGTACATGTCAAGGAAAACTTGTAACGAAAATT
>MOOZ01000549.1:654431-668211 GCA_002930495.1 Cecropterus lyciades | reverse complement strand
GAAACTCAATTCACCAAATCATTCACGTTATTAGGCATTCTTTAAATATTTAAATTCTTTTTTAGGCGCGGGTGAAACCGCGGGGATCTGCTAGTAACTTATATGACGAGTATGAATAGGGAATGAACTATTATATTGTAAAGCTATCTAATGTAATTTATTTTGTGAATGTTTTGATGTTATTTTTATAAGACCATCCCGGCTCACTTTATATATGTGCATAATAAGTAGGCTTATAGTTTTTTAACCGCTGTTCCGTTGTCACACCAAAATGGGATAAATATGATAGGTAAAGCGAATTTCCCAAGTCAACGCAAGTTTACAAGAAAAAGGTTATTTTTTTGTAGACTGCATATTTAAATTTATACATCATAATATGGAATACAATATTGAAAGGTCTACATAATAAAATATAAAGGAATACATGATAATGGAAATGGTCTGTTCGTATATTTTTATGTAATTTCCTTCTTGAAAACTTTTGTAAGACGGTATATTTTATTGTATCTTGGAACTGAGAGATACTAAAATAGAATACATAATAATATACAAATATAAATCGAGTACAAGTAAAATGAGTATAAAAATCTCTTAAACACAATTACATAAGAGATTTTTATACGCTATGTATAGAGCTACGTAACAAATATAGGATTACGTCCTAGCAATTTATTAACGTAGGAAAGGGTTGTTTCAGAGTTCGGGCGCGCTCGAGCATTCGTGCGTAAACGATTTAATCACATGTATGCATAGTATTATATATATTTGATGTCTATATTAGACTTATTACTATTTTCTAACTTATTTCCAGTTATCGATCAAAATATTATCGATCCAAACTGCAAGCAGCGTGTTCTGGGATCGATCCAACTTATGGGCAAGCAAGCAGTACCTCGACTGATATTAAAAGCTATAAAGTAGAAATGATTGTAGGATTGGTAGTGAAGTAAGGAAGGGTTTACATGGTGGTAGAACTAATAACTAACTAATACCTACAAACTAAACTAATATTTTTCGACAAAGGGCGTGGTTTTATATCAGAATGAAGTATCTAACGAGCATGCCCTCTACGTAATAAGTGGCTACTGCCGTCTTATAACATCCGTAAGGTTTTATCTAAAGTCGATCACAAATGCATTACTATTCCTGAAGACTAAGATCTTCGTCTCATATATAAGTGAATCGGAAACCTTTCACCGAAACACAACAACTGCTTCACGCTACAAATACACCTTGCCGGCTCTCTTTTATATGAGGCGATCATTTTAGTCCTCTGGCATTAAAACGCGTCCGTCGTCGACCGCAAGTAGGATTTGTATCTTATCTAGGGTTGATCGAAGGCCACCCACCTTGGCCACCTACCGTCAGGTGGACCGCACGCTCGTTTGATACTTCTATATTATGGAAGTATTATAGAATCTATGTTTCGTTACCATAAAGTAGTTTTTGCAACTATTGTCGATATTCTCATCTCGTCCATTCATTGTTCAAAACAGTGACGGATGTAAGACAACTTCATCTGTTAAGCGCGGACGTTACGTCACGACTTGGGTGTGTCCTCTTTCGTCTCCTAACCTACCATCGAACGGACGCGCGCGCAGTGAACGAATTTCTACTTTTTTTAAATTTAAGAATCGTTATCGAACGTCCGTCAGTGTTGTGTGTACCAGCATTAAACATCACCATCCAGAGCCCTGAAACCATCCACATCATCACCGAGCTCGTGGACTATCGAGGTGGAGATCAGTAAGGCTGTACGCAGACCAAGGTACGTGCCGTGCTTGTGCCTTGTCTGTTGTGGCATATCATAATCAAAGAACATCGCTTTAGAAACTCGATCGTTCTGATTCCCGTCAGTTCCTAGAGTGAGATTAAAGCCGTCCCCCCTTTTGGAGGACGCGTATCCTACAATCTATAAGATATACCCTTTAATAATATTATTTATTATTTACATCAAGGATCTTGCAATTATATAAGCAGTCGAAATTATGTATAGCCTTTACTCCAGTTTTCAAATGTAGATTGTGTTGAAAACTATCGTAAAGATAGATACTAGCATTCGAGTTACCTGTTTACGCAAGATAATTATCGCCCCATGTACGTACAAGTACTCTATGCGCTACTTTACTTGATTAATGTCTTAACTTTAAGCAGTTGTAACATTTAATAATAAAAGATACGGAACGTACTTGGATGGATGTTTTAAATTAAAGAAATTGTAATTAAAAACTATTTATGCCAAATTTTGATTAAGTAAAGAGAACCAACGATTCTTTTTGATTCTTTTTAATAAAAACATTTGACGTCTAGTTTTAACTACCGCCCATCTGCAACCAATTTCACATAGAACTGAAGGCGACCAAAAATGAGCATGCATCGAAAATGTGATTTTGTATTTCTATCTTATTACACATTACAGTCCAATACATACCGTGCCGACGTAATCGAACGTCAAAGACAATAAGTATCTTTAATATCAAGAATTTTACGTCAGGACTCGTCAGTAACGTGGACATTTTATCAAGACTTTCGCGATTAAAAAGTGAACTGAAAAGAAAAATCTTCAACGATTCTTATCGGCTATTCAAGATAGGGGATGCTTTTTACATGCATAGCCCCGCGTTAAACTTATCGACGAATATACACGAGGTCTGGCCGGTGAAACAGAGGCTTATTGTCAGAACGGTATGGCGACTGCATCGCCAATACGTAAGTATTTATAGGTACATGGGCGTCTATAAAGGCAGTTTTAGGGGGTCCGGACTCCCATAGCATAGGCAATACAAAAAGGCAGTCATGAGAACCGTCGCATTAGTGAAACAGTTTATTTAAAACAAAAGTTACGTTTGTAAATTAAAATTAATTTGGTTCAACGCGCGTCTTTTATATTGATTAACAATATTTGGTAATAGATAGCGGTACATTATATTATTTTAGAAAAAAATCTTTGGAATTTAAAACTTACCAAATATTTTAACATAACTTTAAATATGAATACAAATTTAGAAACAAGCGGAAATACCTAATAAAGTTATTATTCATTAATCCTTCTTAAATGCAAAGCCATGGTGCATGGCCATGACTACATCATATCATGTTGATGATGCGAATCCATAAGATTTTCGAAAGACTCATCCACTGTCGGACTGCTAGGCTATCGATGCTTACGTAACTGAAATATTTTTTATCTACAAAGTGAACGTCGAAATTCGTGCTTTATAATTTAAAGTGACTATTATGAAAATTAATAATTGAAATCCTTGTTATATATCGACGGAATTGTTAGACCAAACGACGTCGCGGCCAAATCCACTAGCAATAAATTTCAAACGCTCGCATTATTTGTGCCCCAAATTACAACCGATAGGGGCTTTCATTACCCTTTAAAACGACTATATATTCTCGTATTCCGTCCGCTTTAATATATTTCGCTTATAAAGTGCATGTAAAACTAATCATCGACTGCATTTTCAATATTTTAAACATAGAATTTGACTTTACGCATTTCAATTTACACAAAGTTACGAGAGAATGGGGAATATTTTAAGTTAAGCTGTCGATCTCGGTTCTTATATCTGGAAGTAATTAAATCGGTTTGGAAGCATAATAGAGACCTGAAAATACTTGATAACGGTTAGCCACTAACCTTTGCTTCCACCAAACGTATTAGGGAGCGTGGTTAAAGATTGCTTCAGGTTCCTAACTTGAGTGCCAAAAAACATTTGTTTCAATCGTTTTTCAAGAAATTTCGCTGTAAATTGAAACGAAATTGAGTGGCCCCTAACTGACGTTTCAATTGTTGCAACGTCAGTTCGGGGCCACGAAACATTTGCTTGGCGCTTGTTCGCTCACCGTTGACGCTTGCAGCGTAGAGCGATTGCCCCTCGGGTAAATACGAGGAAATACTGTGGTATCTAAAAAGCTTTCAGCCAACTTGTTATATAATACAATAATTTAAACAATATTAGTATTTCATCGAAGAGGTATGACTAGTGTTACGTTTTTTTTCTGTAACGGAGAAAATACGTAAGCGAAATGTCATATTCGTACATTTCTACGAGATAAAGATAGCGTGCAGCAATGTTTAAAATATGTTTGTATCAACTGAATGTGAAATCCTCAGATTTTTATGAAAATCCTAACTTCCTATCTTAGGTAGGTATAATGGGTAGCCCATAAGGATATGGCTAAGACTTCATTTCTTATTGCATTCATTTTATCTTACTAATATTATAAATGGGAAAGTCTGTGAGGATGTATGTGTGTTTGTTACTCTTTCACTTAATACTTTTACTACTGATTAGGTTTCACTGAAATTTGGTACACTGACAATTTATGACCTGGATTAACATATAGTACATTCATTATCGTGGTAAATGCGACCTAAGTAGACGGAGTAATAAAATTTACATATTATTCCGTGTCAAAATTTCTTAAAATGATATACCTATAATGGGGATCCCTAATTCGAATATGTGCTTTTTATAATGAGTACAAAGGATAGACATAAAAGAGATGCCACCATTAGTAGGGAATCATTTAACACGGGTGCCAAATACAAACAAAAAACAGAGCAAAAGATCAAAACCAATTTTAAACTATTTTGATACGAAGTTGGCACCAACCATATAGAGGCAGGAAGGGATGAGAAACAATGTTTATACTAGTTTAAGCGCAGGATAAAACATCGAATGTGCGGATGCAATAAAAGCTGGAAGTACATTAGGGGAAGTCGATGTCATGGGGTGCGTTGGCGATGGCTGCTGGCGCATTATCAAGGCTCTGTCTTTTGTAGATTTATCGTGTAGCTCCCCTCGGAATATAATATTGGATCTACTTTTGACGTTGTGACGTCAGTTAGTGGTTACGTTATATGTGGGGTTGTAAATGTTGTAGAGCATTTTTTTATCGTCGTTTCATTAAAAGTAAATGGCGGTACGATGTGGGTCACTTTAACAACACACTCAAAGTCAATTCTAAACGTTATTGTCGAGTGAAACCACAATGAAAGCCATAAAAATCGATTGCTTTAAAATCATAGTGACGTCCCAAATACATGATGATAGATATTAAACGTAAAACTTCAATAAAAATTTCAATATATATCTTTACTAGCAGACACGTGCCCACTTCGTTGGGCATTAAAAAAAATTGGTGTGATTCTTAGTACTAAATGTTAGGGTTATTACACAACTGCCAAAAGGAGGGTTATGTTTTTACCGCGGATGTGCATGTACATATGTATCAATTTGCATGCCAATTTTGCGAAACATGTATGCTCCATTATGTATAATTTGGTGTAACTACCTTTGTTTCTTACCTTTCAAGTGAATACTACAATGACTATGATTGATTATGTTTATTTTAATTGTTCAATAGTTCTTTATATACATTATTTGATGTAGTGTTATTATTTGGCAGATAAACCAACATACATCTGACTATGCAAATTTGATTGAAATCGGTTCAAAAGGTTAAAGAGTTCATAGCGGGCAATCACCGTGACATTTTATTAATATATACACATATATGAAATTTAGGAATAATGTTTTTTTTCTAAATTATCGTCAAATTAGACATTAAAGAATTTTAGGTGTGATCCTTATAAAGTAATGAACAACACTACATCGATAAGATAACATAATATTTATAGTAATAAGAAGACTGCTGTGTCCACTTAGTAACTAACGGTTATATAACACAAGTGTTTACATATTTATGTACGTAAGGTGTAAGTATAACATTTCGCTTTCATCAATTAGTCGCCCTGAAACACAAACGCTTATCGGGATTATTTCAGTAAATGTTTGTGATGCAAAGGCGCGGTAACATACAGGCAATTTGTATTTGTAATCTGTCCACGTACGGTAAAATTGTTGATTGTTTGATCGATAATTAAATTTCCAGAAAATTGAAGTATAGAAAATAATGTTCACATAGAATTTTTAATTAGAAGTCCTTTACCTAATACTATTATCAATTCAATTGCGTGTTAGTATAATATTATTTGATATTATATAATGAATGTATTGATTTTTTTATACGGGACAGCTATTCGAATATAGCTGTACCATTGTTACACTTATTTTCAAGCTATACCTACTATCGAATTCTATGTAATGTGTTGCATTTTGGTTTGAAAAATATAGTGACTTAGAGTAATAAGTGCCATTTCAAATTTGTCTTCACAGACATTGATTCTATATCAATGATCGATCGCACGTAGTATCCTTGTCCTTGCTGGGACTGGTTCATCATTTAAAATCTAGTGCATTGTTTATTCAATTACTACCTCCACTATACAAAAAGGTTTCTTTTACTTACAAGAGAGAATTTTAAAGAAAGACGGTAATGTATGTTCAAAATGTTTCCGAGTCTTAGCGAAAGCGCGTAACATACACAATACAGTTCAAGCTATATGTGGCTACACCGTAACAGCTTGTTATATTTGTTCAGGAGATTAATGTCGGCTGTCTCCGCCTAATGACAAGGATCGCAGCAGATCGTTGCCGGGGAACGATTTGATTTATTCGCAACAATAAGTTTCCAGACATCTCTCTGTTTACTTTTGTCTTAATGACGAGCGTACCAGTTATATTTTATGACGCATTTATTTAACTATGGACGTTTAGATTTTCTTTCTTTGGACCTTCTAAACCAAGGAGGGTTCAGAAGGTCCAAAGAAAGAAAATCTTTTAAAAGGACTGGTTGAATTTGTTGTTTTTCGCGCGCCCGTCGCCGTTGGACTTCCCCCTGAATTAAGCTACATCTTCGACCTTGGATTTAAATTTGTATTTATATCAGTTTCAAGTACTTAGGGAAGGTTGGTGCACTTGCAAGAGCGCAAGTACCGCAGATTAATTCCACAAACACGTTTTTACACGTTCTTAAACTATTTGATAGTGTTTGCTAAGTCATTTACTAAATCTCAAAGACGGAAGATAGTTCTTTAAGTACTTTAAGCCAGTATACATCTTAATTTAATGCAAAAATGCCATTAGCGAATAAAAAATCAACATCTATAGGAAGTTTGACAATTCAAATGTCACTCAATTTTAAATTAGCCGGCGTTAAAGGAAGTTTTTATAATTATGTAGGTATGTATAAAATTTTAAAATTTACCAATGCAAATTCATTTAATTGTACTGTTTATACATACGTCTGATTGATGATCTGAAATAGATTTGTATATATCTTTATTTTTTCTCTCAAATTTATATAGCCTGTCTAAAAAATATTTAGTTTGTAGATTTGTTTTCAAAAGGGTTATAAGTTAAATAAATTTGTCAATTAATCATCAAAAAAAAGTTAGATAATAATTTATAACAGTTCAGAACGAAAAACAGTCTCAAGAACACCATTGAATTCTAGGTTTAAAGGAATTTATACTAAGCATGTACAAATACATTACAAACATTTCTTATTATTTCCAATACTGTTACTATGTTTCTTTACATTATTCATATGGTTTTGAGGTCCCAAGGAACCTTGAACCGGTATCGTGACCGCCACGTTACGCGCGTCCGCCGTTACTTCTTAGTAAATGAGCACGCCCGCTTATCGTAGATTTTTCCTTTAAGTTAAATAACTAGAAAATAAATCGCGATACGGAAAAAAGATTGAAACTGTTAAAAACTTCTCTGTTCATAGAAACCTCAGAGTACGGGCTAGAAACTTAGTAAAGCACATCAAGTATATATAATACTTGATGTGCTTTACTCTGGGTATTATTAAGTTACTATGCGTATATATACTTGAAACTTATAAATCTAAACTAGTAATGCACTACCTAACGTGTATAACATTTTATTGAATAGAAGCCTATTAAATTTGCGATTTACTTCGTCTGTGGGTATTACGATGTGGCAATAAAGATGTTTCATTAAATGAAAACAAGAATGATTTTCGGTCCTACTTATATTAAATATTAGCACAGCCAGCGGTTTCACCCGCGTTGAAAAGAAATGTAACTTGACATACATACATATAACCGAAATTTTATACCTTTAACAATTTTTACAAAATACTTTTTTTCCGAAGAAAGCTGGCAGCAACTGACATTAGAACATTCAATAACAATAATCGAGCAAAATATATCTTTCCTTAAATTCTAAAATCCTGAATAGACCTTTACTTCTTTATGAGGCACAGATGAGATCCCACCGAAAACAAAAAATCATGCCGAACCATGTTGAAAACAAAACAGAACTATCCCACGGGAACCATATATTCGATCATTTTAACTTTACCGTTCAGTCGTTATGACGTGATTGAGTAACAAACATCCAATTATCCTCACAAAATCCGCTTTTATAATCATGTAAGTCAGAAGTACGATGTGCAACGTTATTTTAGGGTATTTAGGTACTTTTAGTTGTGCAATTGGTTCAACTTTCTACGCAGTTATTAAAATATCTTCCATAAATGTTATCTTTCACAACATAACTTAGTAAGATTTCTGCATTAATACAATAAATTGATCGTACTTATACCTTATCAATAACAAACTATTAATCAATGTCTTATATTCCAAAGTAATCTTTATAAACTAAAATGTACTAACATGTCATACCTATGCTACATCACAATACCAGCATATTGTGTTGTTGAAGTTATGTTTTTAAAAAAGCGATTTATTGATAGAAAGATAATCTATTATTTCTATGAATAACACTATAAAGTTACAGCGGCGTAACATGGTAAATAAATTTTAAACATTGATTTTCTTACCAATTTACAAACTGTTTTACCTATTTATTTATACAGATTCAAGATACGTACAGCGCCACCTGTCATCCTTTATTAAAACTATACACTAAGTAAATCAATTAATACACGCCCGACAAGCCCGCACTCGGCACCATAATGCTGTGTCTGTCTATGTACAGTGTATACCTATTGTTATGATCATATTAGTTCATTTCACATTAAGGTTACCTGCCTTGACGTACACAGGCTCTAAGAAAGAAACAATTAATTGTACATTTTAATGTCCTAATACAGTTATTGTATTTTACATAGTCTAGAAACATTGTTTAAAATTTATGTATTTGTTACAGTATTTGTTATGTCAGTATTAAGTAGGTGACTCGTACGAAATAGATTAATTACAAAAAAGGTTTATTGTCAATATCGAAAGTCGGCGCCTAACGGTGTTAAAAAGGGGGGAAATAATTTGATTTAAATTACATTTTATTTTGACACATGTTAAGTAGAAATATTGTTAAAAACCATCAAAACAAAAAACAAGCTGCTTAAAACGATTTTTTGTACATAATGATACATTTAATTCAACGCTTAACAGTTTTTATAAAAAAAGTCAATTAAACGTATCACAATATATATATTTTTAGAATGGTCTATTTACTAGCTTTCATTTGATATTCATATTGTCGTGATAATAAAAAGATCACTCCCCCCGTTTTTCCCTATTTACAGACACCATTTTTAAAAATGTAGCCCAAGGTAATACGTCACAATCTGGCAAGCCGTTTGGGCTGTAGCGGGGGCTAAAGAAATGAACATACATACATACGCTGGAAAACCATTACCCTCCTTCTGACGCAGTCGGGTAAAAACTCAATCCGTTTGTCAACTAGCGTCAAGTACAGAAGTCTCTCTAACCACTGAACGAGCTATTGGGTCCGACCGAAACATGTTTTTCGCCGAAAACGAACTTATGGACCAGTTCTCAGTTTCGGCCGAAACCGAAAATTACTTCTAAACATATTTAAAATGTGATAATATACTGAAATGTAGTGAATTTTTTCACATTTGTTATTTTACTTATATGCAATACACTGACAGTTAAATAACATAAAAATATCATCTTTCTTCAGATTTTACTTCGTAGCTTGTATAGAAGCTTGTTGGGTATATGTGAAATAAGATGTCCGAATATGGGTTGCAGAGATTACTCAATATATTTTTGAAAAAAAAAACATTAGTCTTAATACACCTTCGTCATGAATAAACACTAAATAAATATGTTAACGCAAAGACTTACTCTTGATAGCAAACTTAAAAAATAAACAACATTTATTTAGACTTAGACATATACTACATAATTGCAGACTTTTATGTTATCTCTACAAATGTTGAGTCTACAAATTAATATTGTGGAGTATAAATTTTAATATTTAAGTATTGTGCAGTGACACCGTAATGGTTGTAACTCTGCTTCTCAATGGAGGATCCAAGGTTTAAATTTTCAGAAATAATATGCGTATTAAAAATCAATTATCACTGCTTTATAGCAAAGGAAAACATCGTAAGACCTAAGAGTTCTTAAAAAGTTCTCAAAGGTTCACAAAAGTGCGTGAAGTACGTGGCCAGCGCGGTGGACTAAAACTCTCTCATTCTGGGAGAAGACCCATGCCCAGTAGTGAGATAATAATGGGTTCACGATGATTTAAATACTTTTAGTATTCGTAATCAAAAAGTCTTAAGGTATACGACAAGAAAAGCAAGTTTTTTCACGTTCTTATTTAGCAGATTATTCCAACGATGTGAGTATATTTATCCAGCAGCACTAAACTGTTGCTCATTTTGAAAATTGGTAGGCGGAGCGGAAAGTTGTTTAATAAAATGGAGCACGATTTAGCCGCAAAATTCGCCGAACTACCGACGCACCATAATTCACGAACACTTCAGTTTCGGTGCGGCCGAAAGTTTCAGTCATTTTTGGCCGAAAACGAAACTAACGTCGAAACTACATTTATTGACTGAAACAGGCCGAAAACTTATAAAATACTTTCCAGTATCAACGCAAGTTCCGGTGTTATTTTTTTTAGATGCTTCTGTAGAACAGGCAAGACTTTTCTATTCAATTTATTGTTGGCCAAAGTGACAAGAAATCGTGAATTGCCTTAGCGATAGCATCGTCGAAGGAGGTAAAACTCTTCGCGTACAAACCGAAACCACAGGGAAACACGAAACAAAACGAAATTAATTATTTGAGATGAGAGCCAAAGTAGCTCATAAAGGGGGTTTTGAAGCCCTAAATAGATCTTTACAAACAAGATATTAGGAAAGTTAGTGTATTGTTAGCAGGTGATTTCCGGCAGTTTTTCCAGTAATGCCCAGAGGAACGCGGGCGGACGAAGTTAAAGCGTGCGTGAAGCAGTCATATTTGTTGCCTTAAGTGACAAAACTTAGCCTTACCAGAAAATATGAGTCTATCTAAGGTAAGATGTTACTGTCGGACAGCTCTCAAACCTGTTGCTTAAAATAGAAAATGGTGATTTTCCGAAACTGATCAATAATACAGAGCTACATTCCTTAGTTCCGAATCCCTACAGAATTAGGTATAATTGTTTCCACAGTAAAAGAGCTTATAGCTTATAGCTATGAGTGTAGAAAGAAAGTGTAGAAATTAACCCAAATATTAATAATAATATTCACGGTAAATCTGCAGAATGGTTATGCGAGCGTGTCATCCTAACACCAAAAAACCTCATCAAACCTCAGTCACAAATTAAATACTTTTGAGATCATTCGAAGAGGTAGAATATCGATATAAACTCGTCGATAAACGGTGATAAACAATGATGATGCCATTTATTATTCGGTTGAGTTCCTGAATCCTGTACACTGAAGCCTGCCGATCTCCCAACTCACATATAGAAATTGAGGGTTAGCGCGCCAATTATGCCAATGCTTTCACAAGCTGCAACAAAGCTCTAGGTAAAACTCTGAAGGTAGCGGGAGTAGACTTAACAGCAAGTCGCTTCTTACATGGCCAGTTGTATGTATATATGGTATGGTGTATTTCGATTACGTTGTAAAAATATTATACTTCTTATGTTAATAAAATAACGTCCTATGCCGCGGCGATAACGTCGCCGCGACATAAAAAGATTATTATTTTATATTATACATTTATATGTAATAGGTATATAATTGTTCGAAAATATTAACATAATAAATACGTTATAACCAAATTAATAACGTCAAAAATCCTATTAAAACCATTTTTGACTTCTCTGCGGACGAAGTCTCTTGAAAATGCTAGTCTATAACAATTGTCTTGTAACTTTATAAGACAATTGTTAGGAATAACAACAAAATATTTTCCACTTCAACCTAAAAAGGCCAAGAAAATCTTATGCTCAGATTTAATTTCGTGTACGTAATAGATTTATCCACGAAAACATTTAATGAATGTAAGGTCTAATATGACCTTACGCTGTTTGTTCAAAACCCTTCAAGGCGTCGGAAAATTACATTTTGAACGGGGATAATTGAACAAGGATATAGCTGAGAGCGCTGAAAACCACTTCGTACGATCTTAATGAAATTTATTACATTAGACAAGTTATTGAATGGGTCTAAATTGTTCTAGCCAAAACTTTAAGCTAAGTCGTTTGTTCCCAATAATTTAGTACACACCTCATTTTGATTGCCCCGAAATTTAAATTAAGTTAACGTTAATAGCTCTAGCGATTTCACTACTTTTCTAACTGTAAAGTGTATAAACATAATAATTGACATTTACAGGTCTTCTCTACAATTTATTTTCTTTTTTAAATTATGTTGCCTTTGTCTCTTTTAAACTATGTTCTACTGTTTTTTTGTATTATTCTTTCTATGAAGTGTTACCGCACTACAATATTTGCAACAATCTGAGTCTAGGATATTGCAATTTGAAGAAGCTACACCACGTGGTTATGGTATTTTTTTTTAGTATGGAAGTAGCAAACGAGCATGCAGCCTGATGGTAAATGGCTACTGCCACTCATGGACATCTGTAATAAGCCCTAGGTAAGATCAAAGTCCCACCTAAGGTTGGCCCCAGATGCGTTGCTACCCCTGAGGAATAATATGGAATGCCTCGTAAAAGTATGCCTTGTAAACCACCTTCTAAATTATCACGTAAGACATTTCAGCAAGAGTGCATAACTAGAAATATTGCTATGTTATTTCTCCGCAAAATTATCAGAAAGATCCAATTTTAAAGCCCATTTCCGAACCACATTAAAAATATAATTAAATAAAATCCACAATCAATTTCATTGGAACATACACGTATGCGATTATATATCTGAATTGTAATACCCATACCATAACCAGTTCCATATCTACCATAACTAAAACTGTACAGATGGATGGCAGCATATACCTAATATATGATATCCTACACATAGATGATATCCGTGCAAATGGCCAACAAAGTTGTAAATTCAGCAATTCCACGCAATATAATCTTCGGGAAATCACAATTCGTATGGAGGGTGCGATAATAGTACGGCGGACTCAAACATAGATATCAATTTGGGTCAATTGTAAGGCAGCTGTTATAGAATCATACAATTGTAAGACTTTCATTTTCTTACTTCATGTCTAAATGGGAATATTTGGTTGTTTTGATCATCTTGAACTTTTTCATTAAAAAAAAAAACTGTGATTTTCTTATTAATAATTAACAAAAATGTGAAGAAAGTAACGTTTAAGCAGTTCTCAGTAAGTTTGTCAACGTAAGTAGAGTTAACTAACATGCACTTTTTATAAGATTGAAATTGTAAATGACCATTCAGTCCACAAGTTCTCTCTTTCGCCTATGGAGAGATCTACTGGGGTGGAAGACACAAGTGGATCTATATGTAGTTGGTTACCTCTGTAACCATTTGTCACAATTTATAATTGAAGCTAATCAGCTTCAATTAATAAGCAGCGCAACGGTAATCACCGTTGCATTGCTACTCCTGAAGAACAAAGTGATGGCCTCATTTATTATGACGCCGTTTTTGTTACAAATATTGATTTTAACAAATTATATATT
>MOOZ01000549.1:612238-636976 GCA_002930495.1 Cecropterus lyciades | reverse complement strand
TGTTATTAATAAGTTATAAGTACGATCAGTTTATTATACAAAGTTATGTCATGAAAGATAACATTTATGAAAGATATTTTAATAACTGCGTAAAAAATTAAACCGATTGGACTATTAATAAAAACTCAACTTTATTATAAAAACCCGACGTACATAATTATAAAAACGAAATTTTGTGAGGATAGGTGGATGTTAGTTTTTCAATCACGTCAGAATGGCTGGATAGCATTGGATAAAGTTTAACAGAGACATAGATTATAGTCTGGTATAACATATAGGTTACTTATTAAAGTGAAAATAAAATAAGGTTCCCGTGGGATAGTTATGTTTCTGTTTATAACATGGCTCGGAAAGATTTTTTGCGCCACTACCACAGTGGTAGTCGCGTAGTCGCTTAAGGGTCAGAAAATCACATAGGGTACTTTATATCTCGGAAAAATGCACAGGTGAGGGTAACATGTATTTAAAAAGAATAAAATGGAGATTATTAAAAGGTATATAATTTCGGTGTCACGTTACATTTCTTTTAAACGCGGGTGAAACCGCGGGCTCAGCTAGTATAAAATATTAATAATATTTTCTATACTAAAATAAATAAGTAATTATTTATTAAAGTTAGTCGGAGACAATTTGCCGTCGTTGGTTGGTGGTCATTGTGGTCGTTCTTTGAGTTCTTTTCGATTATGGAGGCCAACCAGTATGGACGACGGTTACGGAAGATTGTTAACCCCGTGTAAGGGTTAAGGCCAAGTGATGACCCAGTGAAGTGGATCGTGGTTCCAAAGAATAATGTGACCCCAAATTTAAAGGCATTGTGGTAAGTGTATTATTATAACGATCAAATTTATAAGCCGACTCAACTCAACCTCTACAGTTAGCAATTGCTTTATACCACAAAATACTTTATTTCTGTTGAAAGTTGATAAAAATAAAGTCACAAGTTTGTCGTTAAGGCTTGCGGAATTTAAACTTGATGGAACGATTTAATTCAGAAATAAGAATATGATATGAAAGTTTACATTATAAAGATTACAATCATGAACTAATAAGCTAAGAAAAGAAAGACGGAAATGAGAAAGGACGTGTCTGCTGCCTTGTTTGTTAAAATAATTACTCTTAACGATCTTATTTATGAAGACAGGGGCACTCGAGAGTACTTTATACCTTAGAATAGTTCGTTAAACTGTAAAAATAAATAAACTTAATAAATAGAAAAAGGAATAATTTTATGTCCATTTTTTACAAGAGAGAATTCTATTACACAGCAATGTTGTTATTGAATATTTGGGTATCGTTGGTGTTTAATGGTATTCCCGAAAAATGACGTATAAACATTTTTATAGCACACTCTACTCCCAGAAGGAAGGTAAGGCTTCTCTACTTTTAGCATGTTATATAGCCTAAATCTTGATGGATATTAACATATAAGGTATCGTAAGATTAGGTTAGTTATTCTCGGGTTGTGTATGTGTTACTGGAAATGTACGAAATGTAGAAATTGTATACAACTCCTAGGAAATGTATACAATTCCGAAGCTCTTTACGAAATGTATAAAAAGAATGCTTTCTGTAATAAAAACACGTTGTTAAAATGTTAGTAGTAATTTTTATTAAGGCACTCGTTGAGACAATCAGGTAACAATTAGGTATACCGTTATGTATAAAATATAAATATGTTTTTTTTTGCTCGCTTTTTAGTGATGATACACTTTTATTAGTATTCATACAATATAATAAGCCGAAGCTTTGGTCGGACACTAGTATTTATATGAACTGGGCGCACCCGCTCATAGGGCATTGCCGCGCCCTGCTCGCTTAGTTTTACGTGTTCTTTTATGTTCTAACCTAACCTAATCCATGCTATATAAATAACTACAGCTCAACCTAATCCTAAGCTATATCATAAATGTTTAACATTGCAAATTGCTATTTAGGAAATGTATAATAAAGGAAATGTGTGTAATATAATTTACGATTTTAGGAATTACATACATGTCCTAGGAATTATATACAATGACGGATTACATACATTTACATACGTTAACATATATATATTATGCATGCATGCGTTGGAGGTTTGGGTTAATGATGGTAATGTTCAAAAACCTTTCTTGATCTATTTTAAATAAAATATTTTGATTTAGTTATAGTTGATAGATATTAGTATGGCATAATTACGTATGTCTCTTCGTAGTTATGTTCGGTCACGCGACGTTGTTTGCACACGTACCTCATTAACAAATTAAGCAATCAATACTTTAATATAATAGTGTTTATACATTACAACAGTCACTCTGTTATAATAATAATATAGATTTGAATGTCTGTAAATAATTATGATAGTCAATTTTGTCTTCTAATATGTTATATATTCTGGACTGAAGTTTAAAATACGGATGAATTTCGAAATTATATAAGCTGTTACGCTACATATTTACCTGATAATGTTCAAAGGGTAGGGTAAAAGATTAGTGGTTGCTGCGGTCCATGAACAACAGCGATTTACTTCAAATATCTTTTAATATACTAGCAGACCCGTGCCCACGTGTTACTTGGCCAATCAAAAATTTTCGTACGATTCTTAGTACTAAATATAAGGATTTATTACCCAACTGCCAAAAGGAGGGTTATGATTTTGCGTATCGCGTATGTATGTCCGTAACTACTTGCATGCCAATTGGGCGAAACATGTATGCTCTATTATATAAAATCTTGGTGCTGCTACCTTTGTTTGTTACCTCTCAAGTGAATATTTAAATGATTATGTTATGTTTATATAACTTATGTAGTTTGGTTCAGTGGATGCAGAAATTACTTCGTATAAACTTACAAACTTACAACATTACCTCTTTATAATATTAGTGTAGATAAAAGTTTAAGAATATGGGAGAAACAGCGCAATAATCGGGTGATTGCAAAACACTCTTTAATGCTTCGTATAAGTCGTGCAATGTATACAGGTGAAGCAAATATAAGCGTAACAACATGAAAAGCAAGCGGATAAAATAGATAGATAGATAATCTAATTCATTTAAATCCTGGAGCCTTAGTATCTCAAGACCAACAACAATATATAGGGGGAAGTCCCGTAACGCCGAACGGCACCTAGCGTCAGACACTCACATTATCTCAAAAAATCACAACCCGATCGAATCAGAAATCGGTGAAAGGAGCGCGGGGGAACGTAACGATTCAGGATCACGGAATGCAATTTGCCTGTGACGCGAACAGACACTGTAGGAACGGTCGATTGTTGGTTTTGACGGAAAAGCACTGCGTCACATATGTTTCAAGTAAGTATTACTGTTATGGTTGTAAGTTTAAGTGTTTATGTTAGTTGTTAATGAAGATAGTGTTCCATTAAAATTCGTAGACCGTGAATTTTTTTTTATGATATTCTTATAGTTTTAGTATGAAACACGTCATTTTGGGGCATTCCTTGTCCCTTAGTACCGGACACCAAGATGTCCCTTAACACCGGACAGTGTAATAGTTTTTTATATTAAGGATTTATACTTATTATAATAATTATTGTACGCTGTTTTAGAGGATAAAATAATGCAGATATATCTAAATGGAAAAAAGAAAGGCTCAAAAACACTGCATGCCAAAACATTGGCATTGAACCGTGGAGAAGACCTGACGTTGCAACCAAAGATCGCTAGATGCACTAATACCATGTCATTGCCAAGTGTTGCCACAAAAAATCAACTACTTGAAAGAGAAATTGTGAAAGAAGTGAAATTCTAAAATCATCACCCTATAAAATTGCAGCTGAAGATAAAATAGAATGAAAAGAACTTTAAATAAAAAAGAGTAGAATAGAAACTAAGTTAAAAACATCAATGAGAAAAAAGAAGAAACAATCCAAATAAATGAAAGATAAAAGAAAAAGTGGAGATAAAGCTAAGAAAAAAGAACTATTGACTCAAGCATCTAACATAGAAAAAACTACTTGGGTATTGTGCTTAGAGGACCACGATGAAGGCTGCATACAATGTTCTAGCTGTCAATGATGGGTTCATAAAGCAAGTGCAGACATTCCTGAATGTGGAGATGCCTATATATGTGATCGATGCACGATATTTTACTAATATCCGGCGCTTGGGGTTCGCAGTTAAGTCTGCCCGGTACTAAGTGCAAAGATTTTTTCTTACCCAAAGTTAATTAATGTTCCTAAATATATTTATGCAGAAATTGTATTTTTGTTGATTTCTTTTGATTTTGTAATTTGTTCACTTAAGTAATTCATAAATAAAGTTACATTTCTCGAAGTAGTTTTTGTTTTATTTACTGAAAACCTTAGGTGTCCGCCACTAGGTGACTTCCTCCTATCATCCAGTGTGACTTGATGCATAGCAAAGAAAATATTATATGACTGTGATATAATATGATAATACTTACATTTAATTGTTTTAATTAATGTAAGAGTTTTAAACAATAAAGCAGTAATAATTGAAAAGCAGGAATAATTTCAGTATGTTATATGCACTATAGTATAAATTTAATTTATACTTCAGTCACACGTGGTCGGCTATGTTAACACTAAAATTGAAAAGCAAGAATAATTAAATTTCACTGTATTGCGTTTACTGTATTTTTTTTTCATCTTTATTGAGAAAAAAGGGGTTTGTCACGTTGTGACTATGGTACCCATGGGGGTGCTTATATGGATAAGCTTAGCAAGCTATTTTCGGCAAACTAGCATTAGCATATTAAACTTACACTGTAATTATTCTTAAATATGATCTGGTAAGCATTCTGGCTTCCTCAGACAATGGGGATGTCAGAATGCTATTACAAATGCCAACATTATAATTCTGATATAAAGACCTTGCCTCTCGTCTGAGTGCTTCATTGCACATTCCATCAGCACGTGGAGGATATCGTCTACTGTATTACACTCCGGGCAGTTAGGTGACTCAGTCAAACGCATCATAAATTTTAACTTGTTTGATGGAATGTGTCTGGAGCGAAGCCTCATCAATGCTATATTATCTTTTCTACTGGCATGCTGTTTATCTAACCAGGGGTATCGAGGAGGCTGACTTTGGATAGTTTTATACCAAATACCTTTAGTGTGGGATCTCTTGTTAAAATACTCATGCCATAATTTTCTACATTTTGCTTCGGTATCACATAGTACATCACTGTAAAGAGCTTACTGCTTGTCTCGCCGCACGATCAGCCTTCTCGTTACCCATGATACCAACATGCGAGGGTATCCACTGTATTATTACCTTCTTATTTGAAGCATAGAGCATACTGATGGAATCGAGGATGTTATAAGCTACCGAAATTCCTCGAAAGTTCGAGGGAAGCCACATGTAATAAAACGCTTTTGGAGTCTGATAAAATTACAAATTTGTTTACTGTAATATAAATTTAATTTACGCAGCCGGTTATTCTAACGCAAAAAATGAAGAAACTAAGATTAATTGAATTTTACTGTATCGTATTTGTTAAAATATAAATTTATTTGTTAAAATATAACATAATAAACAAATAATTGCCAATAAAGTAATATATAACCTTAAATTAAGATATGAGCTATCTTATCTTTCAAGTTATATCAAACTGCACTCAGTGTGCTAATTTGACTGAAATCGGTTCAATAATTTATGAGTCCACAGAGGACAAACAACGTGACACGTAATTTATATATATGTATTAAGATATTTCTAAACCAGTTGATCTCAAATGTTTTGTTTTTACTGTGACTTAATTTGAAATGGATAAATTATAAACTTTTCCTTAAAAAAACTAGAACAACGAATGACAAAAAGTTTTACTACGTTTTACAATAATACACATATTATATGTACCGAATGAGAATAACACACGGTCATTTATTAAGCGCACTTAAGTAACCGTTTCTTAAGTGCAAGATTTTTACGAATTTGTCGGACATCAAATTTAATGCTAAAGTGTTATAAAGTTTATATCGAGCTTCACTGGCATCGTAAACCTACCATGATTGACCTGAAGTATGGCCTCGCTCGTAAACCCATTATCAATGGGGGTAGTGTGGCGTATTGAATTGGCGACATTTATCATGTTCGGCAGGACCTCTCTCGCGCAGTCCCCCATAACTCTCTCTGACTCAAATATTCAACCTTTAACTTTTTCCCTGCCGCATATTGATTTACACATTATTGATTTAGTCTTATAATAATAATTATTAGTTCGCTAGTGATATTGGAACTCCTGAACGTTCGTTCGTCAACTCTATTATTGTCCCACTGCTGGGCAAGGGTCTTCTCTCAGGATGAGAGGTTTATACAGAGGATATGCAGGTTTCCTCATGATATTTTATTTCACCGTAAAACAGTGATAATTGATTTCTAATACGTACATAATTTTAGAAAAATCAGTGGTGCGTGTCGAATCCCAAGTTTCAAACCTCGGACCCTCGATTGAGAGGCCGAGATTAGGCTTATCACTGCTCACAAACTGAACTGAACGTCTTGTTAGATTCGATGGGAAATTTCAGTACGGAACTTTCTTTCTTGGATACAGGTGTGATCGTATGGCAAGCTCTTCAAGTTATGGGGTGGAAACGACCATCTTTCCCCCCTGTTTTTAGATAATTGGGATAAATCAGCTTTTACCAACTCGATTCTCATGCAACTTGGTACTAACATTAGGTATATAAGACAAAATCATATGATGAAAAATTTGACCTTCCACTCCTCGATCCTGATGATATGCAGGGGTAATGCTAGCCTAAACCATAGAAGTAAGCCATTTGGTGCTTACAGATAAATAACTACTTAATACTTCTAATGAACGTGTGCGTGACACGTTAAAAATGTTATAACATGAAAACCTTTATCATAGTATAATTACATACTTTACTATATTTTATAGCAGAGTTCGCTTACTTTCGAAGAGCCATTCGCAATTTTAAGAAATTCTGCCTTATATTCTCTTAAATTAAATAAGACCGTTATTTATTGCGTGAGCTGGACGTGTACAAAGAAATATCGTCAGAATTTTAGTGTGTAATTTACATGATAATAATGAAAACAGGATGTAGGTACGTAATTATGGCATTTTTAAATGATTATATTGATTATCTACTAAGTAATAGGAAAATTGTTTGCCGAAAATAGCTTGAAGATTATAGATGAGATATTTTGTATTTTTAAACAATGTTAAAAAGACAGGTGGGTATGAAAATTGAAATATTTTTAATTGATACCTGCTGTGAGAGTGCTTAGAAACATCATCATTGATACTAAAGGTAAGAAAATATTGTTAACATATGAAGATAACCAGTCTAGCTAACTAACTAAAGAGCTAACGTATTATTACATATAAGAATAAGATATCGTGTTATTCGTACTACGCACTTTCAAATATAGATAAAATAAAACAGATAAAGATATAACCGCAGACTCCAGTCTTACAAAGAAACGCCCATTGTAAAAGGCGATTGAGTTAACAATGTTAATGGGATATTGCAGGATATCCCATGTAATAATAGCTGACACCTTTATTGCAAATAGCCCCCATTCGGATACACCCATATATAACTACCGGACGCTAACAATCAGTTAGTAACACAATCATTCAGCGTGTGAACCTTGAAACAATTTGTAGAGCCCAACAATTTAGGTAATACACACGTTTTGTAAATGTTTTATGACTGCTATTGACATTTATAAAAAATAATGTATATGGTTTGTTACAATGGTTTGGTACGTTAAAATTGGTACAAAGAGTGGTAAAATAAACTCAGTATTTGAAGCCTTATTAAAAACACTCGTCCTTATTCTACAAGACTCGACTCTAAAATGAAGACTCTATTTTCGAGTCTTATTAGTCTTAGCGTTTACGAGTCGTATAAGTAGTTTCGCGGGTAGCTGTGAAATTATCAATAATTTTTTTGGCAAGTTACTAGTGAAATTTAATATTTAAATTTTTTGAAACGAAGTTCCTTAGTTTCCCTAGTTCTGCGGTGTGCGAATTAGTAGAAATCGTCACATAACGATATACGCACGCCGATATATATGTCGAGAAGCCGGCCTAAAATAAAAACCGATTCCTCCATAATTTACTCATTTATGTCAATTAGCATGTCATAATGTGTGAGTGAAATAAAACATTGGCCAAGTGCGAGCCGAACTCGAGCACAAAGGGTTCCGGATAAATAATTGAATGATTTAGTTTTTGTTATCTTTTATAACAAATTATTACATTATAATAGAAATTTTATACGCATACGCTGTAACGATTACTTTTCTTACAGGAAAACGTACCTTATTCAAATTTAATTTCAATTTACCAACGAATAATTTGGTTAAAACCGCCATCTTGTGATGAAAGATCGACCGACAAGGAACTCTCGATAAGTTGAATATTGAAATAAGCGCCATCTATATCGGAGTGAACCGATATAACACTAGAATGTTAGATCGGAGTGAAAGATGGCGTTTGGGTCGTTCTAATGCATTGCAATAAGGTGTGAAGAGACGCACAACGACGCTATATTTACAATCTGATCAAGATGCAAATCCGGCAAAGGTCTGAAAATTTGTTAGATCGCTAGGAGTTGAGAAAGCGCGTAACAATTCCTTCCCTAATAACATTAGCCTTTACTGTTTTAACCAGTTTTTCACGACTGTTTGTATCAATAGCAATTGAAACAAACAACTTTAACTTTCTTTCAATGTGTCACACTCCTGACTTCTTTTAGTCAATTTGACAGTCGTGAAAGCATTTTCTCGATTTATTCGGATTCTGTCGGCAGTGATGGCATTAGTCGTAATATGATCATTCTCATCCTTGACCTTGTTGTACCTATCATCAATTATATCCTTAACTTTTCTATTTCCCGTAGCTTGTTTCCTTAAACGTGGAAAGATGCTCAAATTATTCCATTACCTAAGAAGTCTAACCCAGTTTATTGTTCTCATTACCACCCAATATCCATCTTGCCATTTCTTTCCAAAGTATTTGAGCGTCTCAATCGTCAATCAACTAAGTTTCTTCCTGTTCTCTCATAATCCTTTAAACCCCTGTCAATCACGCTTCCGGTACTATGACCAATAGTATTACTATTGCTTTATTGAACGTCACGGACGATAACCGTTTAGGAATGGATAAGAAAGAGGTAACAGTGTTGACCTTACTTGACTTCAGCAATGCATTTAACACTGTTGATTTCGACATCTTTCTTGCTACTTTACGATCTCTTAACATATCTCCGACTGTAATTGACTGGTTTCAGAGTTACTTGTATGGGGGCCGTCAGCGAATAATGGTTAATGAGGACCATTCAACTTGCTCAAATATTTCTGCTAGCGTATCGCAAGATGATGTGTTGTCTCCTCTTCTCTTTTCTATTAATATCTATGGGACAACCCTCCACTTATCTTAACTCTACAACCTTGATGCTGATGACCTACAAATATGTTATAAATGTCTACCTGAGGACTCGCCGAAAGCTATCGCTATTATAAACGCTGATCTGACTTGTATCTCGAATCTGTGACAAACATGAGGTGAGAAATCATGTCTGAGGTTGATTATACGAGTAGATTAGATATACATGTGTTACAGTTAGCCAAAAATAATAGTGAATGCCGTAGTGCAGATGTGCCATATAATTTTATAAGCGTTAAAGATGTTATGTGACTGTAACCCGAAGTCAGATATCAAACTACACTGTCAATGCCAAAAAGGCAAGTAAACTAACTTTAAATCAACTTTTCATAGAAAAAACGGATTTTAATTAAATATAGAATAAATACTTTCTAAAATACAGAATATTTTCAATCCTTTAAATAATGTATGTAGTTTTCATTTGATGCGTTTTTAAGTACGTAAACAAAGAGACAAACGAAAATATAAAAATTATATACAATAATTTGTATATAATAATATCTACTAATACGTTTTGAAGAAAATAGTGCATTTTACAATTACCGAATATTCAAATTTCCGCTACGGAAGTCGGTCAGGTCGCATCTTTATAAGGTCGTTTGGCGGACGGCCCAATGGTGGTATTAGCTAATGAAACGCGTTGCACAAATGAGTGGTTCTGCTGGCACTGCTGCGGAATGTATCACGTACGGGGAAAGTCACCAACAATTGAGACGACACGAAAAATAAAACATATTATGTGTACATCATGTTCGTATCTCAACTTTAGGAACGGAGTTTCGTCCATCCTTTCGTCTCTTAATCTCACCTAGATGCAGGCTTTTTTGATATCGATTTAAGATTAAATGATTTCCTGCTTTTTTTCTTCACTTATCTTTCGCTTGTTCCTTTTTAACCAACTATTTAAATTGACTAAGACGTCAAATTGGACCTTTAACTCCTGAAATCTTGTTGCAGGGCACTGTAAGCCTAATTTATGGTTTAGAATTAGGTTGAGCTGATTTATATTAGATGGTTTAAGTTAGGTTGGAACATAAAAGAAAACGTAAAACTAAGCGAGCAAGGCACGGTAGTTCATATAACTACAGACCTAACTTTTATTTATAACTATATGATTTATAAGTTTTGTTAGTCATGACTTAGGATTAAATTATATATATATTCTGAAAGTTGAATTTACGTTTGTATTTATGTTTATTTATTGCTTTCGGGAAATTTATATTTTCGAAGTAAAATTAGTGACATTATATGAATACAGATATAAGTTTATCATCACTATTTTTAACCAACTGATAACTCAACATATTTTGTTAGATTACAACAACGAATCTATGTATGTCCTACACGTATAATATATGGGCCCCGACTTCGGGACTATGTACTATGTACTGTGTATGAAATAAACCAACATATATTTAATTTCTTTTTTTATTTCTTGTGCAATAGAAGTCGGTTTCTACTTTTTGTTAAAAAAAAATATTCTGTAGATTTTGTTCGTTCGCGGGTCACATCGCCACTGGCCCTCGTTCAGCATTGCTATGCTCCCAGCATTGACATTTCATTTCAGTTTTATCTTTTATGATCCAAAATCCATTACAAACCAAATCACTTCTGTAAGAATATTACTATAATTAGGTAGGACGATACAGTTCTAAAACTTTTAATCGTAATCAAATAGCACAACGTATTCAATCATATGTTCCAATCGAACGGGGGACAGCGACGTACTGAGCACTTAGTCAGAGTAATGACACTCCCGGGTCGGATTGGACAACTTTATTGGCGATTTACATTTTCTAGCTCGGATTGTTCTAGATTTGTTCCTTTTGCAACTTTTAAAATCTATTAAGAAAATAAGGTGCAACATCAACATGCTGATTACATACGAATTGTTTAAGGTAGGTATATATCCCTTGTATATAATATTCCATACTCCAATAATAACATATTGAGTAACTATAACTCCGGGTCACGTAGTGGGCAACTTTATTGGGAATTTATTTTTCAAGCTTGAAATGTTTTGAATTTATTCTTATACAACTTCAGACCTTTAATAGGATAATAATATATTTTTATTTATTATGGGTTATTTATCCTTTAATAGGATAAATAACCCATAATAAATAAAAGAAGATAGAGAAACCGTTTTGTGACGAGTGTGTGTTGCGATCGATATACATACATATCAGGTAGGCTGCCATAGTAGCCCATGGAAATCTGTAATAAACCCCAGATAAAATCAGCGTTTTACCCAAGGTTGGTCACATATGCGTTGCTACTCTGATGGCTAAGTTGGAACGCTTCGGATAAGTATGTCTTTCTCACCATACCCTAGAAATAGATGTTCCGGTGGTGCTTCTGGATTCGAACCATAAAGGGTTCTTCTAACTTTATATATAATCATATAAATCGATATACGATAAATTAATACAGGGCACGGATCTTTTCTCAGATTGACAGTTTTGGGCCATAGACCACCGCGCTGGCCAGGTGTGAATTGTAAGATGTATATTTTTGAGAACTTTTCTTTACTCACAGGCGTGACGTGTCTTTTCTTAGCATGTTTTCTTTCGCCATATAGTATTACTCGACCAAGGGAACTACACGAACCAGTGGAATGCGATCGCCCTCCACGGTCCTCCCTCATGCCCCGCTCTCGTCCTAGTACCTATCGCGGCCAAACTCTCGAAGAAATAGGTATTGACGAAGATTTTCAATGAATTAATATTGTTACGTTTTGCGCTTCTGTTTTACTGGTAACAATGTTTACATATTTAATGTAATTAAAAAAAATATTGATTTTGGTACTCTTTTCTTCTTATTTGTTCCAGTTTAACAGTCTGCTGGGGGTTGGCGTTATAGCCTATTTCAAAATATGAAATGCAATGGTACATACCTATCGCCGGAGTATGTGATAAAATAAATAATCAAAGATTAATTTTCTGAACTCCTTAGTTTTTGCTACAATGACAATAAATATAAGTAAAAAATGCGTTTTTTAAGGATAAAATATTAACACAGATTTTTTTGAAATTTACATTTTACTGATATAAATCAACATTTCACATAAAAATATCTTTTTTTGTCAACAGTATTCGCCACGCGTGACGTTACGTTTGACATTCATCTAGTTGGCTTGGTCGGCTTGTAGTGTTAATTAATTTTTAATACGCACATCATTTTCGAAAAATCTGTCTGGGATTCGAACCTTGGACTCTCGACTGAGACGACTTTTAAAGAGTTTTAACCAGTAGGTTATATATATATATATATATATGTTTTAATATATTAGATGTTATTTATATGATTTCTAGTACAAGAATTTTAGTATGACAAACTTAGCTGCAAACGAGTGATGTTTTTGCATACTGAGGATGGCAGTGACGTGGCGAGCACTTACGAGTAATGATGCCCCGCCGGCGCACTGGGCAACTTTATTGGGGATTTACATTTCAAGCTCGGAATGTTCTCGATTTGTTCAATCCACTTAAATCGGGCGAAGTAAATCTGATTCCAATTTTAAGCAATATTGCCTGTATTGCTTAAAATTGGAATCAGATTTTCTTCAAAACTAAGTTACTCAGATAGACAAATGTCTTCCCGGAGGCAAACAGTCGGCTTGCTCGAGGGTATATACCCAAAAGCAAGTTTTCGTCATTTATAATCTGAATAGAATTCGGAATAATGATAAAAATGGCACAAAAGTTTTTTGATGCAGGACGGCACTTAGCTGGAGTAATGTCTCCCCCGGGGTGAGCGACGTTCGGGGACAACTTTATCCGGGTTCCCATTTGAAAGTAGAAATGTTTGGGGTATATTTAAATGTTACAAAGAAGAAAATAAGGTACAAAATTAAAGGTACAGTTTACTAATGATAAATGTATTACTATGAATAATTTTCTTTAGAAGGCCTTGATTATGCATACGTACAAGCTTAATATAAAAAGACTTTAGCGATGGATAAGGAAGATACCCATTATCTAGAATAGGCTGCAATCAGCACTTAACCGAAAGCGGATATCCAAATAATTACGCGAGGTAGAAACGGCGAAACCTGAATATATATTAAAGAAAAACAAGTAATATTCATTTTCTTAAGCTTGAAAGAGATTTGTGTAAGTGTAAGTTGTAAGAACACGTGACCCAAATACGGGTTCATTTATAATGTAACGACATTTATGAGCACATTGTTCTTCAATTTACTCATACATATATAATTTGGTTTATAACTTTCGGAAACTTCCATATTCGGCGGCTTACACCCTTGATATATTTTAACTATTCCAAGAGTTTTTTATATAAGCCTCAGAAAACTAACGAAACCCCCTCATGAATGTACCACTAGAGTTATCTTGTATCTATTGTATTTGAAAATATGATGTATGCGCACGATAATTCTTATAAAATAACAACAATAATAAGCCAGAAATATAAATTTTGAGCACTGAGATGGTATATTATCCCATTGAGATTAGTTGTACTATGCGCTATCAAAACCGCCTACCCGAAGCTCAGGCTAGAGATAAACATTATCCATATGCTTATGTCACTGTAACCTGACGCTTCGTTATTCTGACGAAGGCTGACGCTTCGTTAATATTGTGCTAACTTACTAAACACTATCTAGAAGTGAACTATAGAACGCAATAGTAAAGAGTTTAATCTTTTGCTAGTCTGCGATTATCATGAATGATGAATCTAACACTCCGTTCATGTTGAATTACTAACTGGAATTATATAATAATCCGAAAATTAAGCTCCGATGTTATTCAAGTCTGCAAATAAATGCAATACAATAACATTTATCCAGACAAAATAGAAAAAAAGCCGTCACTTTACCGTTACTGATATTAACACTTTGAACAAGGATCTCTACCAGAAAAGTAAATGGGCTAAGGCATTCGGAATTTTGGTAAATCCAAGTAAGTCTAAGCAATTATTATTCTTGGTAGCAGGATTTTAGAAAATTGCTAATATTAATTATAGATAGCACTCCTATTGCGACTCTGATACTGTTAAAAACCTTCGCGTCATCCTAGATTCCAACTTCATGGAGTACTTATATGCGGGAAGTAAGCCGTAAGGTTCAGTTCACTTTGCATACAATTAAATGTTTTTAAGGCTTCTTGCCCTTTAAAAGTAAAATTTCTCAAACTAGTTTTAGTTTGAGAAATTTTCTTATTCAGCCGATTTAAGATTACGCTGACGCATGTTATTTGGATGCCACAAAGGTGTTATTAAATATGAGCTTGAGCGCTTGCAAAATCTTTGTATTACATTTATTTTTGGTTTACAGAAATTTTATTGTGTCTTTTTTCCAATCCGTATTAGCAGGAATACTCGAATCTTCTATCTCCTTTACAATATCCTAAATCCATCTTCTCCTTTATACCTGAAACATCATTTCACATACGCAAGGCCTTCTCTGGCATCCTGCAGATCCCACCTTAAATCCCTTCTAAATTATCTTTCCACCAAAAATTTTTGCTATTCATACTCCTTCTCTGTTCACGTGGTTTGGCTTTGGAATTCACTACCACCTAATATACGTCTCTCTAAAAAAATACAGTCGAATTGAGAATCTCCTCCTTTTTTGGAGTCGGTTAAAAATATCTATTCTTAAGGGCTTCTGGAACAAATTTCATTTTGAAATAAGAAGCCCTTAGAAGAAGCAGTACCTACTATGTATTTTTGAATATATGTGATTACTATAATGTAACCATGTACAAAAACTTATAAAATAAATAAATCAATAGTTCTGTAGTAACTGAGACAAAATCAATTACCTAGTTATATCAGCGAAATAATTATTTTATTATAAAGTACCATTACTCTCTGAAATATTAACTCTCTGAATTTATGATTACTGGCACGTCGAAATGAAATCTACTAGGATTAATTATTAAAAAAAAAGGTTAAAAAATCTTGCAAAATACGTCACAAAAATTAATTATTCCCATTTAATAATTCGGGTGTATCAAAATGTCTAGGCTATATAAAATCAAGACATCAAATGACATCATAAATTTTTTCCAAGAAATAATATTTCACTTTCGCATAACCGGGGCAACAGTAGTCCTAATAACCGCATAACTAGTGGGTATAATGTGTTACAAACTAAGTCCCTGCTACTTAATTAATACGAGGTAAGACGACTTTCATAGTTATGAACTTGTAAACTCGAGTACATTCCAATTGCATCTAATGGACCAAGAGCTAATATACACTTTATTCAAATAGCTTTTTAAATAATAAAAAAATTAATGTTATTTTATAGAAATAGTGTTGCAGCTCGTGGATATTTTTTATATTATTACATGTACACTTAAAGGTACTGGCGATTGCAACTTATGCACGCGGACTATAGTGAACTCTACATATTCGTACATAAGATGAGGACGACCACATATGCGTTGTTATCTCTGAGGACTACGTCGGAACAGTTTGGATAAGTGTGACTGCGTTACCGCACTCTTCAAACCCGAATAGCGGTTGCGGTAGGTAGATTTACCGAGATTTGATAAGTAGAAAACTAATCAAATCTGTTATTAGGTAGAAATAGGCAGCGATTGTGCTTCCGAAGTCTGCCAATTTTTAACCAATATAAAGATGATACATACAATACCTTTACATAGTAATTAACTTCTAATTGCCAAGTCGTATACACTTTCATAAATGTTTGCTTTGCAATTTTGACGCGAGGATTAATATAATTAAATTATTATTATTCAATGTACTTATATGTAACTTTAAGCTAGAATACTGCCGGTTATATCAGATATAAAGTCTTGTGTTTATGTTTACTATGTATGTAGAAATAACCTAATAGAATTCGTTACACAGATTATACGATATATTTGATAATTTGTTAGAAGAGATCATTGGCGAATAAGCGAAATGGAAAATTTTGAATCAATTTGAGATTGGCTCCCGGTCTATGAGCTATCCTCAACATATAGAACTGCTCATAATTAGAAATGCCTCCTGAATTTATTTTCAACTTACGAAGGTCTACAATATTATAGCAGTGGCACTGTCCATGGGATTGCTGATTATATGTTACATGATACAATTTATCGTGATAATTTTTATTTGTGATTAATATCGTAATATTTATATGTTAACAGGGACAAAGTAAATATATGTGCAATATCAAAGCTTTCAGTAATTTTATTTCTATTTTTAGTTAAAAAAAAAATCAATTATGTTAATTAACTTTTACTACCTTTTTTGGTGGCAGATCAGAACGGCTGCGAAAATTTCCTTGTTTGTATGTTTTTAAATCTATTTTGAGTACTTAAAGACAGAGAAAAATCAAGGGAAAATTTTCCAAGGGATAAATCGCAGACAAGATAAAATAACGTGAAGAATTTTTCAACATCTATCTATATCTATACTAATATATAAAAATAGATGGTGTGCGTTTGTTACTCAATCACGCAAGAGCCACTATTTCAATTTACATGAAGTTTTGCATGGATGTAGCTTATTTAACTGGCCAGTCTAGAGGCTACTTTTGATTTCAACATTTTTCGCTAATAAAGAAGATGACTATTTTAGGGATGTCACTATACCCTTTTGGTTTCAGACTAACATATTTCTTACATTTCAAATAAAAAGAGAACGCTAAAGAAAACAAACTTTTGATGGCTTATACGAGGTTACCATTTAATTTTTCTATCCGGAAGGTCCTTACCACTTTTCTTGTACCTCCAACGGTTAGCGCGTAAAACACATTTTTTTTGTCACGTAGCGAAGTACGGCTACTTCAGCTAATACGTGATATATTAAAAACCTATTTCATTTGGGAATGCAGTTGAAAATGCAGAAAAAGTAAAAATCTGGAAACGGCACAAGAACATTAAGTAAACTCTTGATTAACCAGTAATTACAGAAATATTTAATGTTAAAGAAATTATCGAATAAGTAAAAGATTATAACATTCTAGTGTAACTCCGAAAAAAAACCAGTGATCTGTTTGTTTTAAAATTCTTAAGATATACCTTAGATACCTTAGATAAAAAAGATAGAATAGCCTTAGATAAAAAAGATAGAATAGCCTTAGATAAAAAAGCAAATTTCTTAAGGTACTTACGTTAAGTAGTGTTACCGTTTTATATATTTCTACTTTTAGATACAAATGGAGACCAATGAGCATATAACATCAAATGAATGTCGTGTCTTTATATGTTTCATAAAAATATTTAGACATTTCTATGTAATATTTGTTCTATATAACGCCTACAGCAAAACAGACTGATATAGCCGCCTTGGTAGCAAGTTCCGCGAACAACGGCCCTTAGGGTTTAAGCTTGTAAATTCGGAATTTTGTGCTACTCAATTATTCAAAAGTTATAATCACTGTTTTATTTATACTCCTAGTCTTCCGCTTAAAAATTTGTTCATATTCTCCGATATTCTACTTGTTATCCGTGACTAGGAGATTCCGAGATGGTATTTCAACATAAGAATATGCACTAAACTTAAGTAACTTTACTTAATATAAAAACGCACTGTCGATATTTTCAAAATGAATCCCCAGAAACCTTGTTTCCAACGATGCAATGTATTTGTAAAACACAAACATATTTTAAAAAGATAAACAACATTTCCGCATAGAAGTTTACCTATACACAAATAATAAAAAATATAAGTGAGCATTGCTGCTTAGTAAGTCTTTATAAATATGAACCTAAATGGCAGACGACCGACCTGACGTCTACTTTCTATTTGTATATTTGCCTTTCAAATTACAATACTTCAATATAATATCTATTATCACATTTAAGAGCTTTTACTTGTATCAAAAGTATACCTTGCAGTTTTATTAGAACTAGATATAAATTGCCTTACAATTTTAAATAATTCAATAGAATTTTAAAATATAAGAGTTCCAATGATTCTAGGAAGACGAAAGGTGAATAGAACACAATCTATTATGCATTCGATTAAGACAGAAAAGTCGGAGATAGACCGGAACGAAAGTTCAAAGTGAGTGAATTAATGTGTTGGATACGCGACAATGGCATAGTTAAACTGCTTCTGGCCCTGCATTGCATTACTCCAACTTCAGTCTTCGTTCCAGTACATCGAGTAAAAGACTCGAATATTTTACCGAATTTATGCTACTATTCACTAAGACGAATTTCCAGCAGTACTGTATATTCTGGTTTCTGATCAGGTGTAATTAATTTAGTGTAATTAATATGCCCTTATATACAGACCGTTTATGTTATTTTAATTAGTATTTTGATTTACCTTATTATCGTATGTGTTATATGAATTTCAGAAACTTAAAAAAAATGTCTATTGTTACTTTCCATCACGAAAGCAGGCCGAACATAGTACTGTTCTTTGTACACGTAGATGAACAATTGCATACTAAATATTCGTAAATATTAAAAAACAACAAATTATTATTAGATCAAGTAGCGAGATCATTATTATTAAGTACTAGCTGAGCCCCGCAATTTAAATTGCATACCCTATACAATTTGACATTATAGCATTGTTTTAGAGAGGACTGATAGCAACTGACATTAGCGGCAGTGACGATGGCTGCGTGCGCGTAGAGCGCGCGCGGTTTTTTTGTGCGAAACCCTAATAACATTTTCTAAAATAGAAGAAGCCTAAGTTACGCTCTAAGACATCAGCTATTCAACAGTGAAAGTCCCGTCAAAATCGGTCCAACGGTTTTAGAGATTACCCAGAACAAACAGACAGACAGACAAAAATTGTATTGATTGATGTTTTGTTATTAGTATCGCATATACATCCATGTGCATTTGGTAAAAAGCATTTTTTTGATATTACAAACAGACACTTTAATTTTATTTATATGTATAGATTATTAAGTATGAATATATTTTATTTTTATAGTCAGATATATTCAGGATTAATCTTTTACTCAGAGTCTACATACGGCACACATAATTTGCCATTATCGTTAACTTGACATGTCACTACATTTTGCTTTCGGTATGTTGCTAAATTTTTGTAAACGAACTAGACAGAAGCAATCTTTGTTATCCGATTTATTTTCCTTTCCTTTAGCTACCGTTAGTGACTTTTTCCTTTTTCTTTCTCTTTCGATGTGGCACATGACACATTACGTCCTCTCACCCAACAGAATAGTGCGTGGCGCGCCTGGAGAGAGATAATCATCCTATGCCGCGGCGTGACTTCGCCGCTGGTGCAGGGTCTACGGGCCTCGAAGAACCCCTCCTTGCCCGGGCAATTCGCTGAGTGGGTTCACTGCCCACCCGTGTTGTCTGCTGCCGTTAGGCAGCCTTTGGTCTTTCGACCTGTTCTGAGGCCACTCCAGCAGATTTATTCCTCCAGGTGGTCGGAAGCAAATTGTTCCCCGAGTTCATGGGGGAGCGGGCGCCCGTCAGGCGGGCAAGCGTGTAGTGGCGCGATACCTCGAAGATGCGCGTGCGGGCCATTGTCAGCGCGCTCGTACATACGGCGCACTAACCGGCCCACACGCATCCAAGGTGGGAACCTTGACGTCGCGCTCTATCACGCTGCTCCGAACATAGCGGCCCGCTCCCACGATGGTCCAGAGGGACAGGTTCTGCTGCGCGAGGCGCTTCCTGTTGGAGTCCGATACTAACGCGTAACATGCCGGCGCCGCGTAAGTTAGACGGGATCGGATGTACAACTTGAACACCCTTAGTTTTGTTCGGATCGGCAGCCGAGATGCCAGCACCGGTCGGAGCATCGCTCGTGAAGTGCGTGCCTGTCGGATTACGTGATCCACCTGAGGCACCTAAGCGATCGACGGCGCGCGTGGCGACTGTATGCAAGTGAGGGTGGAGTCACCGGACATTAACTTAGCAAGGGAGCAAAGCGTTGTTTGGCTATTGGATAAACCCTCAGAGCATTTGTTACTTTCGACCCGCCGTTACTTTTGTCTCCGATCTACCCTTAAATGAGTTTTGTCTTGGCATTGAGTAATGTATAAGGACACTATCAGTGTGTTTTTGTTGAGTTTAATGATCGATAAGTATAATCTTCCTAAATTACACCTTAAATAAATTTACATTCATATATAAAATGAAAATAACTAAAACAAAAAATTCAGTGTATTTGTACGTTGCATATATTTAAATATTTATAAATTATAGTTCCAAAATACTTAAAATAACGCTTTTGTAAGTAGCTGAGCTAAAAAATCGAAAATTATTTTCTATAAGTTAAAATATAGAGCGATAGGAAAAAAATATCGTAAAAAAGCGTGTGTGTTTTTGAAATATTCTAAATTTTCATGATTTTGGTAATTCAACCACTTGCGAAATATTACAACTATCCAAGAGAGTACAATATTTTATTAAAGAGAGGAAATTTCAAATAGCTTGTTAGTAGTCTACTTAATTTAGAGTCTAGATTGAGTACATTAGTAACAATCAAATAGTCATTAAAAGGAATACTGAGAAATATTAAAAAAAACCGCATGAAAATGTTTATAAATGATTGAAAAAATGTGCATTTTCGTTTAGAAAAATTTTGAGGATTTGCGTCGTTGTGGTGATAAAAAGAATTTCATGCTCTCGCACTTTCATTCTATGAATTTTTTCAATTAGAATGCTTGTTTTGGACTTACAGCTCTCCAAAGTGCAGGAAAGGGATTATTCGAAATAAAAAATGGAAAAAATAACCGTTTTTAACGAGCGATTGATTGATTACTACGGCCAAACCGATTTTGATGTTTCAAGAGATCATTTGACGTAGAATTTATAACATTTAAATTTAGGAAAGATTTTTTTTTTTTTGCGGGAGGCTTCCTTAACGAATTATAAGCAAAAAACTTAAAGAGGTCCGAAAATTTCAAGGTTTTTAAGCCCCCAAAAATTGTACCGATAAAACTTTGTTATATTCGCATAGTTTCCCACCATTGGGGTGCCAAGAAACCAATTAAAATTTAGAAACATAACATCCGACTTTTTGTATTCACCGGAGTCTGAACAACTAATACTATACTATAGTCCAACCAATTTAGACTGGAATAGCATTGTTCCTTTTCTACTATAGTAGAAAAAAGTGATGTTTCTTGAGTATGTGTGCATGTAATAAACGCGATAAAATCAGTAAATGCATAAAAATGTCTGCTAAAATATTTCAATGAAAATATTTCTAACGCGATTCGGAGCTGGGATTTGTTTCAGCGAAATCACTTAATAATACGGACGGCCCGTCGGCCCAGTAGGTAAATTCGCAAGGGTAGGGTCGGGATGTCCCTTCACGGCTTAATTCAGAAAAACCGTGAGATTGCCGGATCTTTATGTACTGTTTGCGAATCCGACCGTCAATGTTTCAACCCTTCAAGGATTCTAGTGGCTATAATATAAAACGTTATTTCGGGTCGGACCCGGTCTACTTACGACTGGACGGCGGTAGACGTATTAGCAGTTGTTGCGTTTGATCTTATTGGACAGCCTCATCCGACGCCTAAGGCGTACTGTAAGGTCGCATCTTATCCTTTTAACTTGGAATAAAATAATGCTGTCCTTTCCATTTCTGTTTAGTTCATTTGAACTGTCAAGTGTCAGCGTGTATGAAGTACATATGTATAATTCGCAGTAATTTTATAACAATATTTTAAAACTAAATTTGAAAGTGATTGTTACTTAAAAATGGTAAACGTTTTCATTTTTATTTATTTCGAGGAGTGTTAAAAAATCCTTGCAATGTTTATCTCCAAATAGTTCCGGTCTAATTTAAAGTCGGGTTAGTGTAATAAATTGGTCTGTTGTAATCCATGTTGATGCGAGCCCGAGACAGAGAAATAAATCGGACGAAGCGTGAGGTCAGGGGACGTTCTGGAATCTTCCGACAAATTATCGGACTAACTGTAAAGTTCCAAATAAATGACACGACCGACTTTCAACTCCCTACATGCTTCAATTTCACATATTTTATCTTTGCAACCGTTTCTCATTTTTTAAACACAGTTTCAAAATATTAATACGCAAATCTTAGCTTGACTACACACTAAAATATCATACTTACGATAAAAATCATGTGTTACAAAATTGGTCCCCTTTAAATGTTCTAAAAATAAGTCCGCGACAGGATATGTCTAGCTTTTAAGGTTGACTTATTAGAACCTTTTTAGGGTTCCGTAGCCAAATGGCAAAAATCAGAACCCTTATGGATTCGTCATGGCTAGATAGCCGTCCCGGCTATAGATAGGCTGTGACATACGGACAAACGGACGGACAGATGTCCGTCCGTTTGTCCGTATGGCACAGCCACTTTTTTCGGAAAGTATTAAGACTACAGCGTTGAAACTTGGTAGGTAAGTGTATTTTCTAAACCGCTTTCCGAATTATGTACAAAAATATATTAAATTTCTAAGTCTGTAGAAAGGTCTTCAAAAATGACATGGAGGTTTCTAAAACCATTTTTCTGGAAAATAACAACGTTGCGAACAACTTACTTTTGAGCAAATAAAAGTAGAATATTAAATTTACACTTAATTTTGAAATTTCATCGAGGAATGATCTCTCTTTTGGTCGTTAAGTTGTAGAGAAAGTTGTTAAAGCAGATGACCTTTTTTTCGACGTAAATTTCCCTTCAAAAGTCTTTAAAATGTCATTTACTGTAATTTTGTACAAAATACAGTATTTGTAAGTAGGAAATACTATAATTTTATAATCACGATTTGGAAGCACTGGCTGCGAGGTACCACGCCGCGTGGCTTAGACGCGTGGTTGGCTCCTAACGGAATCGTTGTGATATCCATATTTTATAAGACATTTCTAATATTTTTACCAAGTGATCCTTTATTCTTCCGCTTCCCGTGTATTTTTTTACTATATTTACTTTTAGTGATCGTGATATTCTTAAAATAGTTTTATAATAGATTGATTTCTAATAAACGCGTGTGAAACCGTGTGGGACAGCTGGTATAAAATATTTTTCATATAACTACCAGTTTTACCGGTGTACTGATGTAAGGGCGAGGTTACGCGCTATATTCTCACTTGATTCTAAAATCTGTCATTTGTATGATACTTCTGCAAAAGTAACATTTTTTATACCCTTTTGGCTATGAATGTCTTAACTATCTCTAAAATAGGTTAGGTCATCGCTTGAAAGTCACGCTGCATTGATATTGATGATAAAAAATAGGTATCGGACGGGAATGAGTAAATATACTTTTCCCACATTGTTGGAATTACAACAGCAGGAAAAATCCATTTGATAAGTCGGTAAAGTCTGAAATACGCTGACAAACCCCGCCCATCGCCTCTCCGGCCGACTCGGGCTGATTACAAAGTTTCAACGGAATGATGCCGAGAAAGATTTTTTAATGAATATTAATTCCTTGCCAGTAAAACAAACTTTACTCTCGGCCAAGAATCGGTAATTGCTTCGTTTTTCGTTAAGTTGAATTTGTGGATCCTTTCGGTTTTGAAGTTTTTCGGCTGACACGGCATTTTGTAGGACTACCATTAAGTAACTTAAAATATTTTCCATAAATCCAATTAAGGCAATTAATTCGACATGATATTTTTTAGCTTTAGTTTAATCGACCCTGCCTTCAAAATGAAATGTAATATAACGCTGTCGCCGGCGACTTCATTCGTGTGGAATTCAAATTATAAGTTAGTATAACTTGACGATTTTAAACCACAGATTTTATTCCTCTCATATCTCACTTTCCTAGGAATACTACGGATACAAGCACAAAAAATAAATCTAATATTCATATCATGATCGTCATTCATTAATCACATCATTGACGGTGTTAGAACCCTTAGTACTTCCACAAATTTTCTGATTTGAAGGGTGTGGTAAGGGAGATATACTTATCCGAGGCGTTATAACTTAGTTAAATTAGTTGATAAGATATCTGTGGCTGATCTTTGAGGCGACAGTGATCGCTAACCTTAGGTGGATTGTATGCTCGTTCCTTAATTAGGCGCATTAAAGATTTCTCAAACATTTGAGGTGAAATTAAGACGGGGGCTTGATTAAATCAACCTTGCATTTCGCTTCGCAGATAAGATTTCCATTGTGCACGGGATAGAACCGACGCGCAGCATCCGCGGTCACAATGCGAGGTATGCTCTCAATGCACAATGCTATTCACATCTCTCATCTCTGAAAACAACGGAATCCAACACTTTTATTGTGTTAAATTAGAACAGGTAAGGATGGAAATAATTTGTGATATATACAGACAAACTATAATAATAAAATTGAAACGATAAACAGAGGTATGATTACTAAGTAGTTTCAGTTTTATACGATACCACTTCTTCTGTTTTCTATTCGATTCAGTTTTATACAACTATGGGGTGGAGATGAGTGTGTGGTGGTGAGAAGCGTGAAGCGCAG
>MOOZ01000549.1:583848-598333 GCA_002930495.1 Cecropterus lyciades | reverse complement strand
TCGCTCCGAACATAGCGTCCCGCCCCGGTGATGGCCCTGAGGGACAGGTTCTGCTGCGCACGGAGGCGCTTTTTGTTGGACTCGGATACCAACGCGTACCATGCTGGCGCCGCGTAGGTCAGTCGGGATCGTCACTGACACTGACTGACAGGGATGCGTTCATAGACCGTATGTTACCATATGGTGGTACCGTGCCGGATCGGTGGAAACTGTGATGTCATTAATACGTGCGAATCGGCCTTAACAAACTCAAGATCGGCCTTAACAACATCCGGTTGGCCAATATGGAATAATAAATTATACAGGTAAGATTTAAATCGAGTGTAGCGTGTGCCCCTTGACCCAATTATTAAAATAAGATTCTCTTTAGAAAATTTGTAACTGAAACTAAACATATTATTATTAGTTGCGTAATAAGACAGCTGTTAAAATTAATGACAAGTGCCGGCTGTAACCGGGCGGGTCGGGTCACACATCGACATACCGTCATGACGTCAATGGTTGTGACAACGTATTTTCCTCTAAGACGACGACAAAGTCATTACCTGGTAATTATGTTTATGGCAGTTTTTGTTTAGAAAATTTTGTATTTTTATGTGCAAGTGTAATAAAGTGTGATAAATTGTAATTACTACCACCTGAATAATTTGGACATCCCTTTGTTTTTCACTAATAACTATAATCAACAGTAATTACTTAAGTACTTACTAAAGTGTTTTAATAGCCAAAAGTTTCATATCTCTTAAAATATGATTTTCAATACATATTTGTAAACAATTAATACCAAATATGTCATACTAAATTTTATCACTAAGTATTATGAGTTATGACAGAGGTCAGATTTAATGATATTCGGCTGCGGTTACAAGGCCGGTCGGGTCACATCGACGTCCCGTCAGCCGTCAGTGGCTGCGAGGCGCATTTATAACCCTCAGAGCCATTAGCCAGTAATTATGTTTATGGCGGTTTTTACTCGGCACATCCTCCGTTTTACTTACGAGCGTGCAGAATACTTTAGAGGTGGTGTTAAGCGTACAGGGGTGTTGAAACGTCTATTAATTATTTTGAGTTCCGCAAAACTTTGTATTACACTGAGTTGTAGTTTTATTACACCGTGTCATCTTAATTTAACGATATGTTAAGTTTACTTGTCACGTTTTAAATACGTTGTCGTTGATGTTTGCTTCTATTATAAATTAGTGCAAATCTTCGTCATCGTAGTCGACTGACGATCACCATAATTACAAGTTTTGCGTATTTTATCTTCCTAAAAATGTTGAACAATTTTCATTCATTTCCGATTTACGAATGTTACTCAAATAAAAGTTAAGTAATGTATCTACCGAAAAGGTTTCATTAAGTAAATTTGAATTAACAATGATTACAATTCCATGCAATCATTCGTTATAAGGATTCGGTGAGTACCTTTTCAATGAGATGGCCAGATAGAAAGGTGATTACGTCATCATCTATTGTTCGGTGAAATCTCTGAAACTGAATAGAGAGATTATTTTATGTTCCCTGAATAGGCACTAGCTTCGCTTTTAAAAGACTTCCCCCAGCGAAGTGTTCTTAATATCGGCCCTTACAGTACAATAAATGTTCGTATGAAATGAAACTCAAGAGGTAATTTTTGCCCAATTGGTAGGGTAGGGTTCTCTGAAAGTGAAGGTTTGTTGTTCCCTTTTTGATTTGGTGATTGGGTCGTATATATCAATGGAACTATGTGCATTGTATATGCATTGTAAAGCGTATCAATAAAACGAATATTAGGTACTTAAAAATATTATAGGAACTTCATACATAAATAAATAACAAATAAGTGTTTCCTAGCTAATTTTCAATAAAACTGTATTTTTCTAAGCTCATAACCAACGGAATCAAGTTCGTATAAAATATAAGACGAAATTTAACAAAATAATAAATAATTACAGGAAATAAAGATGGTGTTTTACGCATTTGACAATAACAATGTGAAACGTGTGATATAGGGTGTGTTGCGGAAACTTACATAGGATTTTGCAACTTGGTACTCATGAGTAGCAACGCAACTGTGGCCAAAGTGAGGTGGGATTCCGATCGTACTTTGGGTTGACTACAGATACCTATGGGCGGCAATGGTTATTCAGATAAAATACTTCTTCATATTTAAATAATATAAAAACGTAAACTGCTAATTTGCTTGATCGATTGTTTATAAAAGCGAGTCCATCTGGCTGTCACCATTAAATCACCAAGAAAAGTTAAATTGGTTTCTGGGCCTAGCAATAAAGATCATAATCGTCTATTCGCTGTCGAAGTTACGGCGAAGCTGAGAGAGATTAATAATGGAGCCATAAACTCCATTACCTACTCTGTAATTAAGTTAAATGGATAAAATTTACCTAAGCGTTTCGGCCAAATAATTAATTTTTGCGCAGAAAAACTGTATTAAACAACAGCTTGGTGCAACTTTTTGAATTAAAGTTGGTACAAGTAGCAGTTAGAATCGGTGCAACGTACTTAAGCGGTAAATAAAGCACGTAGCTCTGCACTTCTCATTACCTGTAACAATAAAATGATTTATAATTTTATTGGCAATTTATAATAATGATTTATTATTGTCTCCGTCCGCTTACTGTATTAATTTAAGATAAATGTTAAAAAACGACAGATCAAAATAATTAACTAAAAAGGGAAAACAAGTACTACAATAATGATTCATAAAATAGAAATTATACACTATAAAATGCTACGGGCTGAGACAAATAAAATTATAAACAACAAATAAAACGGTTGCCACTCAAACCTCCAGGTTAAATACAAATTATAGTTACATATTTACGAAGGTTAATGCTAAAAACCAGTGGGAATAAACAAATTCATTTTGAAGCGTTTTTAACCTGGCGCTGCAAGCATCAGAATTGAAGTTTAAAAAACAAATGATTGTATTCGTTGTCATAAAGCCGCGACAATTTGCTGAAAATTGTAGTGAACTTTGCTGATATTTGCTTCGCGCTAACCCTTGCAGCTCCAGGCGAATGTTCACGGACCTCGGATGACAATTTAATAAAAAAACATATATGACCTATAGATAACAGTATTTTCCGTGGGAAGTCGGTAAAAAAAAAAGGCGTAACGGCTTCAAACGGTACCTTTACAATAGAGCGCGTTTTATGTGTCATTTGACATTTTATTTTAATGGGCATTTTGATCTATTCAAAATTTTCGATTTCTCGTTATAGGTACGTTAAGATCAGAAAAATAATATTTTAATAAAAATTACAACCGACTTCTATGGCACACAAATGTAAAAACAATTTAAATAAATAATACAATCTTTAAATGATATAAAATTGTACAATGATACAAAATGATTTGTTTGACTATTATTATATATTATTATTTTCTTTTCAGTGCATTAAAAAAAGCATGTTTCTAAAAATATGTTCGTATTATTAATTTATAATTATCAAAAAGCTGTATCTTAGATTTGCTTAAGATTTAGTAAACTGTATAAAAATTGCGTTCAGTATTTACTTATCTTATTTTTTTATTACATTGAGTATTCAGTTGTAATCCGTAAATTGCATATACTTCATTAAAGACAGCACGATACTTCAAGTAAATGGAGAAGCAATCTCTCGGGTCTAGATTCAGTTACTATAATGCATGTAAATGTTTAATGGCTGACTATGCAAATATCACCCGGCTTTCAAATACGCAAATGTCGTTCTGTACTTCGAAATAGTTACGTTTAACAGGACACTTAAAGGTATACTTATTAATCTTTTTGTTGTGTGTGTCGAATAATGGTCATTGCTGCCTGTGTTTTCTTATGGACATCTGTCATGAACACCTAATGAGATTAAAGCTTAACCTGGAGTCACATTGTTACCCCTGAGAATTAAGTTGGAGTGCCGCGTGAATTATTCTCTGCATTGTCGCAGAACATGTGTCTCTCTTATTCATGTCGAAAAATATATTCGTGTCAAACTATTTCGAGGAACTGTAAATTGTTTAAATTAACCCGCATTGTTTAAATTTTAGACTCGTATATCAAATATCTCGAATAATCAAAAGCTACACGGAAAGAATATGCTGGTAAAACATGGGATGTTTCAAAGTGTTTCCTAGCTCGGATATTCGATAAATCAAATCTTACTTATGTGCATGGACTTGGAGAATACATGATATTCTGAATCCTTTATTGACTTTAGCGTAATCTGAGTACAGTGGAGTCGGGAAGCCCGTGACATCAATTCAAGTTAATTCAATTTGCTTAATACCTACTTCAATTTATTTGAGACAGTAGTCACATTTTCACATACCTTTATTTAACGTGTCTTGTTAGTTCGTATGTATGTATGTGAGAATTTTGACCCTCAATATTTGCAAGATTTGCGACTGAATTTTAAACCAGTTACTAGAACCGATTGAGCTTCAATTTTGCAAATGTGTTAGTCTTGGAGATTGAACTTAGTGACGTGACAGTAAATTAAACATAGACGAATATGAGGGACCAATTATTTTTAAGGACCTCCATAATACGTATCAAATGATAAGGTTTGCGATGAAGATTCCAAAAAATAAAATAACGTTACTAAAATGATTGTTTTCAGAGATTTATTAAAAACTAAATTTGATAACGACTACATTCTTGGTCAAATAACGACATTTTTTTTCCAAAATACGACTGTGAGATTTCAGAAATAATTAAAATGTAAGTTTCTAAACAAAGAGATGATTTTTAATTGCGTTGTTACAAGAGGTAAATAATTATCTGGCACGCAGAGGGTTCCAGGGTAATTAGCTACAAAAAACTTTTGAATAATAAATTTGGATTTCTAGTTAGGGTTTTAATATTATTGTACTCGTCTTCGTGTGCCTTTATCACAATCATAAAGAGAATTTCTAGTTTTTCTTTTTCATTTTATTTTTATCAGACTGAAGTAGCAAAGAAGCATGAAGTATGCAGTCGACCTGATGGTAAGTGGTTGGACATCTCTAAGTAACTTTACATGGAACAGGGATGCTATCTGAAGTTGATCACAGATCTATTGCTGCTTATATAAGTAAGCCGAAGCTAGTGTGAAGCAGATGGCAATGAAAGCGTCATAGTATAGTCAAACTTACAACAATATACTTACACTATAGTCCAAAATAAATATCGAGTCTGAAATCAAACAACGCGTATTTTTTGCTTACACCTAATTTACACCTAAGGAGATTAAAAACCACAGGTTGGTTTACGTTACTAAAATACGAGCCATTCTTCGTGGGGTTTTACAAGGTGTGAGGTGCGTGCGGTTTTCGGCCACCAGATTTATGCCTCACTAACGTGCCCAAAAATAATTGGATCGCGACCGAAAAATAAATTGCCACGCACCCCTCAGACCCCAACTAGAAATAACCCCAACAATTTGTTATTGAGAATTCTGAAATTACAACGCAGTGGCCTTCCCCTCCCGTTATTTAATTTTCACATCTTTATACCCGCCTGGTATGTGGGCTGATTAACCAGGAACAATTTTATATGATTTTAACCTTACCTACCAAATTTTAGGCTACAGATATTTCACATTTTATATAATAACCAAATATTTTTTTCAATAATAAAGTATAAAACAGCTGACTCATCCATGTATATAATAAAATGAAAGTCATCAGGTTTGTCAGGATAGCGTCGTCGCATCGTAATATGATTTGATATAAAAGAACAAAAGTTATGTAGCTAATAGGTACTTCTTATTTATATATGTTAGAAATTTCGTAAAATTTGGTCAGTATTATATAATAAGTATAATTTGGTCAATAAGTACTTATACACTGGTAATGAATATTTAGTAGGTTAGGTATGTTTATAGACTATATTTTTTTAACGTTGGCTTCCTTATGTACTTACCTATTTAGGGGTAAGTACATATGTAGGTACGTATTAATAAATAACTTACAAAGTTTCCCATACTTAACGACAAGTTTCTGTACATTAAGTTTTATTCCCAATTGTATGCCTTTATTCACTTCATTCTGAACAGCTGCCGTGTTTCCCGGGAACTGAGTAAGTTGCTATGATTTTTTATCGAAGTAAGTAAAATCCAATTTAATTTTGAGGAGAATATAAAATTGCATGACGAAATTCGGCTCACAGTAAGCTGGCTTTGCGTGGGCTGGTTACCTTCAATAAAGTTAAACTTATATTCTGGAGAGGTTCAAAATTTGTGATGAATTCCTTATTTCCTAAGCTCCATTGGTAACAACTAACGTTCTCTACCGCCATAGGGGATATGATATACGTGCAAACATACACATAAAGACGAATGTATACTTGTCTTATCGTTTTTGTTTAAAAATCTGTAGACTTAGAACAGAAATCAAAATTCACCGACAAAGTCGGCCTTGCCGGGTTTCAGGACCGGAAACTTATGCTTCATTACGTACTTAAAGACTTGGTGATTTATTTCATTAAGGATGGTAAAACTTTTTGTCGTTTGTCTGCGGAGCCACCACTTCCATCCTTATGTTTGCTCAAACAGCAGTGTGGTGAACCACTTAAACAAGGCCAACAAGGCAATTTAGTCCTCAAGGGTAGCAATGTGTCGGCGGTCGTATTCAGATCATTTGGTGGTGATAACAGAAACGCAAGTCAGTTGAGTCCACTTACCATGAGGACTGCATGTTTGTTTATAACCTTAATTTCTTAAAAAACGAGTCCAAAATCCTTGGAACATATTTGTATACCGTTGTTGTGTAGCAAAATTAAATCAAATAAGCAGGTAAAAACTTAGATCAGGCTATTAGGATGTAAATAGGATGCAAATGTGGCAGGATTATCATAGCGTAATAGTTCATCGTGTTTAGAGAGGGGCGCATAATGGACTTGGTGCGTACACTGAACTGTTTAAAGACGTGTTTGACTTGGCACGAAATTGGACGGATAAATTTGAAGCTTTTTAATAACAAAAATATTGAACTGTCAAAAGTCAGTCTCGTAGCGTACGAAGTAAAGATCAGACGTGCACCCGTACTCGGAGCTAGTATAGGAGTGAGCCAGTGTTATTACAGCATAAAACGACGGACATTACAGTGCCGTTCAAAGTTACCCAAAACTTAAGGTAGTTGAATGTGCTCTAAAGTCGAAGTTTCTTACATTTTTTTCTAAGTACTCGGAAATATAGATAAAAAAATCAAAATTTCGGTATAAAAGGACACTTATTACTCAAAACAACATATAATAAGGTTATTCCATTCTTTCATATTTTAAAGAAATCTGAGAAAATCGTTCAAAATAACCCAACTTGACCTTATCATACAACACAAACGTTGTTGTTGTTATTTAAAAACAGAATAACAGTATTTTTATATCATATCCCCGTTTGTTTTGATAGTAATTCATTTATAGAATTAACTGCAGTGGGGAGATAGTTGGGTGACCGTAAGTGTTTGAATCTTATGCGCGTTTCTGAGCTTTATGGGGGCACGTTAACTAGTCGTTACTAGCCCTATTATTGGACTACATCTATCAAAGCCATACGTCTTGCTAGTTTCTTCGAATTACTCACATGCATATCTAATACATACAATCGGGAAAACTTATTCGTTTATTCGTGTAATATGCAAAAGCAGAAACTTCTCGGGCTCCTCGCTCCAGTCTGTTGGCACTAGGTAATCAGAGTTAGATTGGTTAAACGTCGTGTTTGCTTGGCTTGCTAATCTAAGCAAACAGAAATACGGGTCTGATTTAATTTGCTATCTAAGTTGATTGGCGATAATCGACAAAAGTAACGTATCTATTTCTGTACATTAAGATAGCTAAAGGTGGTACAGAAAAATGCTTTTTATTACGTTTTTAGACTCAACTTATTATATCATACATGCCAGTGATAAAATTAATGAAAAAGACGAAGACGCAAAGACGAAGTAAATCACTTGACTCAATGACTTCCTTAATTATCTCTATTAATTTCTATTCTAAATGTACGGTTACCTCCACATTTAGAACAGGAATTCAAATTACTCTACGTCAGACCTACATTTAAATGTGTGTCTGACAGAAGTTCAAACGTAGTATTCGTAGCGTCACAGACCGTTAACTATTATGCCATATAGTGCTACGTGCCACTGCACGTAGCGTATAGTTTTACAATGTACATAGGTGAACTCAATACGTCTCAAAAATACATACATTCAGTAATAATACCGAATTTGGAATAGAAGATAACTTCTATTTCGAATTCACTCAACTCGAAATATAACATATTTGGTATTCAGTTTAGACGGTAAATAAGTTTGCTGTACGGGCAATAGCATTAGCATAGACATGCGCCTACAATGGACAATCACACAATCCAATTTAGTTAAAAGCAAACACGACGTGCATTTACATTTCTCCGATGTTATTCCGTATTCATATTTATGCATATAACATTCATCTGATTCAATCCGTAGATCCATCTAATTTAATCACTGCAACCGTTATAGCATCAGCTATATTAGGTCCGATATCAGTATGATATAAGGGTTGCCCCACACCTTTTGGCGCGAAGTCGGTTTAATCTGGTTAAAAAATATTATGTCTTCGATGTATACGATTCGATTGTATCGGTATCTCAGTTATGCTCGTGTCTGTTTTACAACAACAATAATAATCACTATTGAAGAGTGTAAGATGTAAATCTACCTTTCATTTTTATTTGACCCTCAGTATTGATAACGCACCTGAAATCCAAAACTGATAGAACTTCGATCCTATTTGTGGTAGGTTGTGGGTGACCACTTCACCATTACGTATTTGATACTTTAATTTTATAAAAATGTATTCGCATTAATTGAGTACACATGATGAGACGTCACCAAAAAATCCATTTAGCTGGTACTGATTAAGCGAATATAAGTGTGGGGAGACCCTTGTTGCATATTAATCCGAAGTTGGTTCACTTCTGATTTATATATGTTGATCTGTTTTGATATAATATTTTTAATTAAAATATTTTTATCAGTAGTTCATTTTTATTGACCCTAATATAGTTGTGTAGGTATCATATGTATTTTTTTAGTTATTACATATAAATTATGGTGTTCTTCTCATAAATTGCATTTCTTTTCGTTTTTTCATCATGTTTAGTTTTGTAAAAACGGTTGTGGTTTACGTTCAGGTCATTATACAAATAGCGACTATGGTCACTTCAACTACGAAGTAACAGGGCAGTTAGATGTTTGACTTATCACGGTAGACATGTCGATAAAAATTGTAACATACTTTCGACAAATTTTAAATGAATGTAATATAATTTTATAGGTATATAAATGTAATTCCAGCACAAAATCCTGAACTCTATTATATATTTACTCGTTTCGCGACAGAAGGAGGGTAATGTTTTTCGAGTATGTGTGTCCATTTATCATTAGAATCGTCTCAGATGTCATAGTGACATAGGCTATATAATTTTGAAATATGACGCCTGTATACAAAAACAAGGAGGAAGAAGTGATGATTTTTTTTATTATCATAACAAGTATGGGTATCAAATAAAAAAGGTAGAATAGACCATTACGAATAAAATACATATATTTATATCATATTACTTTATCTTAATATGCTAACGCAAACTTCTAATAGTGTTATATAATAAACGAATAAAAATAAAATACCTAATTGCAAATTCAGATTTCGCAGTCGGGCTTTTTGTTTTCATAAGATTTTATTGTTTCCAGTAGCTAATAAAATTCTAATAAATAATTTATCAATTCAGTGATACAATTGAGCGCCAAACAAATTTGCATTTTGAATGACCGTTGGATAATTTTAATAGATCGTTATCAACCGACTTTAAAAAAGTAGGAGGTTCTCAATACGACAGTATTTTTTTATGTTTGATACTTTTGAATTTTGACAATTTTTTGTTCGAAAGCTGGTACATCCCGTTTGGTTCCATTCTTATTTGGTTTAGTTTTGACAAGGAAACCATGAGTAAACCGTAAAAGTCTTAAATTAGTATTATTTATGTGCGCGACAAATGAAGGAATAACTCAGCTCCCACTGATCCGATTCTGTAATGTATCACTACAATCATTTACAGCAAACTGTAAATTTAAACGAAGAAATTCATCATTAAAGGAATATTCTTCAAACAATTTAAAAAACCTAGTGGATTAAAATGTATTATCTCTTCATTATCCATTATTCGTAAAAGTTGTGTACAGAATACGGAATATTTTATGCAAATAGGAGCTTAATTCTTTTGAGATACTTTTTACGCTACATTTGTAGGGTCGCCCGTCCCGTAGGTTTATGGATCATATTAAGGAAAGAATTTATTATGGCGTCATTCGACAAAATTCCGCCCGCAATTTTGGTAGCCCCGAGCAATGAGGGTAAACAGATGTTACTCAATATTATGTGTATAAAAATCACGTATATTTCGTCGTAAAAACGACAATAACATTCAAGTTATTGATATTAAAACCGTCAACAGAACGTCTGCGTTTTTGGGCTAATATAGCTCAAATAAAATTATTTACGTAAAATAATTGTATATGTCCAGCAGTTTTCCATTTTTTTTGACTTCAAAGGTTGTGAAAGAAAAAATACTGGAGGCGAATTTATATAATAAAAGGTTTTAAAGAGCATTTACAGTAAGTTAGTACCTAAGACGAGGGTCACAAAGCATTCGCCTTAAGCGTCAACCGCATGACTCTGAAAACGTTAACGTTGAACCATTAAAACAAATCTATGTGTTTGATCTAATAAGGACACGAAATTTCGTTGAAAATTGTAGCGAAATATGCCAAAATTGTGTCAACACTGACGCTTGCAGCGCCAAGCGAATGTTTCATGGCCGGGCGGTAAGGCTTAATTTAGACAAGCGTCAGGAATATCTTTAAAGAGTAAGTAAGAATAAGTATTTTAAGATGTAAGATACCGGCCAATTTCGACTCGGACTCGCATGAAGGGTTCCGTTCCATTACCTTATAAAAAACGGCAAAAAATCACGTTTGTTGTTTGGGAGCCCTTAAATATATATTTTATGTTGTTTTTAGATGCATTAAATGGACAATTAATGTTAGACTAATAGTTTTTTTTTATTTACTGTCCCATTATTAAGCACGAATCACACCAAACTGTGAAGGATTAGTTGAAAAGTTTACTTAGTATATTTTACACTTCTTAATAAAACTGTATGTTCGTCTCAGGAATTTAGTTGCTCTTTATCATTATCGAAAAATATATGTAAACATTTAGAAAATTTAAGATGCGAACTTGATTTGGTCGAACACGGCGAAAATCGTACAAAATAAAAAAAATACCTGTATTATTTGTAAGCATACTTTCGTTGTTGAATAACATTTCTTCGACTATAGTCAAATAAAATAGGGCAATTCCTTGAAGGCCGTATTCGTATCGGAAACCGGTGTTAAAATTAACTTAGACAGATATGCGATGGCCTGACGAGGGTCGAGTTCGGGACGTCGTGCTTGCACTGTGTAAGTTTATAGAAAATACTATTATTCTATATTAGTACGAATTATACGTATGAATCTATATTCATACGCATAATTCGAATAATAGTATTTTCAGGTAAATACTATCCGCCTACGTTCAGCACTTCTTTTCTTATAAAATAAATAACGCAAGAGCATGCAGCGACCTGATGGTAAGCGATTACTTCCGCCAATGGATATATGTATGTAAGAAATTTCACAATATATATATATATATATATACAAATATAGGTGTATTCTACTACTAATGAAAACAACTTTAGGAACCGTTTTTCGAAACAGAATTTTCCCTTACTGTAGTACTGACGTACGTAGTGTCATATATTAAACAGTTTTGAGAAAACATTCTTCGCTTCACATTGTGAGATTGTATAAATATCCCATCAGATTGAATAAGTAAATAGGCAGTGACGGCTTCAAAAGAGTAAAAATATCTGGATGATATAATATTTGCTTGTATTTAAATAAAGAAGCTTCTTGACGTCTAAGAAAACTCATGGAATTTGCAGATACTTTCAGAATAGCAGTTTTAACATTTGATACCTGAAATATATAATAAAACTAGCAGATCTGTGCTCACTTCGTTGGGCATTAAAAAAATGTTTGGTGTGGTTCTTAGTACTAAATGTTAGGGTTTATTGCCCAATTGCTAAAAGGAGGGTTATGTTTTGACCGCGTATGTATGGTACATATGTATCAATTTGCATGCCAATTTGGCGAAACATGTATGCTCGATTATGTAAAATCTTGGTGTAACTACCTTTGTTTGTTACCTTTTAAGTGAATATCACTGTACAATATTGTTCAATACTTCTTTGTATACAATATTTGATGCAGTGTTATTATCTGGCAACTAAATGTAAAGTTTTTCTGCAAATCTAACCAGAGATAAACCAACATAATAATATAATATATATGACTATGGGAAAAACACTTTTGTTTTAAATCAATGCCTCCTCTTGTTCCATACTATTATTATTTTAATATTCGTACTAAATATATAATATAACGTAATTTGCAATAGTTCAGCCACATCCGATACAAAGCCGGCGTTGACAAGCAGCTTTGCGGCTTACATCATATTAATTAAGAAGAAACCCTGGTGTGGGGGCAGCAGAATATGTTTTGTTGTTTATTCAATATATATTGGGATATTTGTATCAGTATAGTAAAATAATAGCAATAAAGCCTTTTATTTCTTGCAGGTTAAATGACATACAAATAATACTTAATTTGACATCCATAATAATAGAATGTTCATTAATATTGTACTATGTTTTTGTTGTTGAATAAAACAGTGTCAATAATAATTAACTCTACTACTAAAAATTATACGTACGTATATTTTTTCAGATAATTCTGAGGTTTTGTTACCTTTTTCTTTATTATTTTTTACAAGAACTCTTCGCAAGTGACTTTTACCACTTTTAGATATTTTCTTAATACTTGATCTATCAAGCTTTGTTTACGATTGATATTCCAAGACAGAACGTTAGATTCTACCGCGAAAACGAAACATAACCGTCTGTCTAAATAAACTTCGAGAAGGAAACATGCGAATATAATACACTCATACAATTAGACCCGTTTACATGAAATAAAAAAAAACTTCCATCGAAGTATAAAATACGTTCACCATTTCAACGCTATCTTACATTTACTAAGAGTCTTACATGACACATTTGAGAACCATTATTAGGTGTATGACGTGATACTAGCGTTTAGGTTTAAAGAGCTAATATTCACATTGGCGGGACTCCAGATCGCTGCCTCACAAGGAAAGCTGTTCGAATGAATTATGGTGGAGACAGTTCTCCTAATAAGGTCATATTATGTTAATAGTTTCTCTTGACCTTCATTATATAAATAGAAGTATACTATTACTCCTACGGTCGTGTCTTCTACTTATTGTTGCATGATTTTCTTTCTTAAGATGTTATACAGTCTTGTGTTCTTTATAGTTCACAAGTGGTTAAGAAAGATATCTGGACTCGTTGGCGGTCCTCCATAGTTCGGTTTATACACTCATTTTTTCTACAGACGTATAAGATGTGGAATGTACTTTCTCCTGAGGTATTCCCGGACCGCTATGACATGGGACTCATCGTAAAAGGTGCGAAAAGAGCTCTCTTTCAAAGCCGGCGGTGCACTGGCGACTCCCCTGGTGTTGCAAATATCCATTGGCGACGTTGACTACTTTCCATCAGGTAGCCGTCTGCCTCACCGTTAGGCTAATTTTGCTTTTACCCTTCTGTGACACGTTGTATTTCAAGATATTACCGAAGCGAAATGACCGTATCAAACTATAAAGTCGGAAAAGATTTGTCTAGTACCGTATCAAATCGCAGTCCTAGCATACAACAACAATCCGATGAGAGAAAAAATATCTTCGCAGAGAATCAAACATGAAATCTAAACAAAATAAGTTGTGAACCAATTCATGACAAAATGTTGCTGTGTTGTTGCCGGCTTACTTTCATATAAGGAGACTATCTTAGTCTTTGGAAGTAGCAATGCAATTAAGGTTGAGTTCAGATACGAGACCCGTAGAATCTCCCTGTTCTATATTAAGTTGCTCACAAATATCCATAGACGGCATTGACCACTACAGACAACCATCAGATGGACTGCATGCTTCTTTGCTACAAATAAATATAAAAATCCATACATAATCAATCAAAGGAATATCCTTTGATTGATTATAAAAGAGCCGTTCGTAGCGGCTTTTTCTTTTCGTTATGGCCTATAAGAACTGAGAGAGAAGAAAGAATAAGTAATGTTAATAAATCAATAACGAGATTGGGGCAGTGTTTGTAGAATATACTCATAGATCTTTTAAGAGTTAAACCTGCAGTGTAGCATCATTGACATTTTTATTCAATAAATGCTATGATGTGTCAAGGTGAATCCCTCCCTGAATGTTTAAATTCTCAAAGGCTTTGGGACGACGTGCTCTGCAAATATGTTCATTCTGACCTTTTATCGAATTGTCAAAATTCTATTG
>MOOZ01000549.1:564144-579083 GCA_002930495.1 Cecropterus lyciades | reverse complement strand
CATCACGTGCTCACTCAGTGTGTGAGTTAACTACGTCACAATTTCGACACGGGAAAGGAAAACTCCCGCAAACACATTAAAGCGACGCGTTACTCTCGACGTGTTAAGTAATGTAGATAAAACATTAATATGTATGAACCTTGCTTGTATGCGGCTCGGCTTAGATTTGGGATTTGATGAATAAAGAACGTTAGACGCTGTTCTTTTATAATATGAAGTGGCTATGAAAAGGCGGAAAATGACTGTAACGGAGGTTTATTTCATGTCACTGACGAAAAAATAAGGTTAACTAAATATTAATTCATTTTAATAATCCTTAGCATTATTGGCTCACGCATAAAAATACTCAGAGAACTACGGTTTTATTTTAGACAATTGGATGATCACATTCTTCAATTTTTCATATTGCAATGCTTAATATTCATGTAACGAAGAAAAAATAGGTGTAGCGACGGTGTTTTCATGGTGAAACCTGAGTTACGATATAAGACGCGTTATAATTTTACGCAAATTTATTACGCTCTCGAAACGAGAAGAGTATTTTTTTTATATAGATTTGCTTGTTAGTGTAATGTCGCGTGACTATAACTCTGATAGTGTACGATTCCTGGTTTGTTATCTTCGCGCAGGAAATAGAGGTTTCTGGCCAGTAGGTAGTAATTGTAGGAATTTATTTAATGCGGGTAAAGCGTGCTTCCAGCGATAATACCTACTGGTGAGTGTATAATTCAAAGTAGTAAGTAGGTAGTAAGTAGGTAGGTAAGTAAGTAGTAATATGAACGCGAAACTGCCTTTCGCTTCACTGATGATTGTTCAATTAGAGTAGACACTGCTTTCTCCTGCTGCATGGTATTTGTAACGAACAATTCTGAAGACTATTTTTTTAATATAGAAGAAGCAAACGAGCAGGTAGTGCACCCATACAAATCTGTAAACTACCCCAGATAGGATAGTCCTACTTAAATTGACCACAATTACTATCTCAAAAGATTAAATTGGCACGTTTCGGATAAGAATGTTTCTCTTACTTACCTTAGAGTCCCTGCAAACCAGAACACAGCAGCGTTGTGCAGAGAATGGTGTTGCACGTAGGGGTCTATTCACTTTAGTTTGTTATTTATAAACAACAGCAGTTAAACGCTACTCTATTTAGGTTTTTACCTTCCTAGTTACACCTATACTCGCGCACGGTGTCACAGACCGATATATATTTCGTACCCCTACAAAAGATACAGACTTCTCAGGATTATCGTACATAAAAATAATTACGAAAATGTGTTTGTCGGTCTCACAGACAAACGCGCGAGAATAAAAGGGTTAATGGTGTAGTAAGGCAGAGACACGAAGCGATTTCATTTATAATTCAGTATCAGAAATATAATATCGATGTTAATCACCAGTTACCACAACAATGACCCAATGTATATCGGGTGGATTGTATTATAACAACAAAACGTTAACATTTTTAAGCAAGATAATGTCAGAGTACAAGTGAATAGACATAGGTATTGGCTCGGCTCTTTTTCTAATTACGACCAAGCAAGGTTGCCCCAATTATCTGCCTTTAATTGTAACACTGAAGCTTAGGTTACATAAGCGTACCATTATAACGTACATTCGTATTTTACAAAAAAACCTACCCACATCACTGAAATCTTTTTCGGTTCAGTGCTGCTTATATTTGTTGCCACTGACAGCAACAGTCTTCTTATACAATAATACACGCTACGTAATAAATATTTTAATTTTTCTTTCGTCAGCTTAATGTTTCAATTTCTACGTTACTTTAAGCCAAAATGTACAATAAGATGCAGAGTAAATATTTTCTAGCGCCACCAAGCTAACGCAAAAAAGAACATACGAAATGAAAAAATATATAACAAAAAGTAACACCGACTTTCATGCCACAGGAAAGTAAAAAAAAATATTTAAATATATGTTGGTTTAGTACTAATAAAGTACATAGTTCCGAATTCGGCGCTTGTCATATTTCGCCGGATCACAATAACTCGAGCAGAGCGTTAGCCATAACTTACAACATATTTACAGATTGTATTCAAGTGAAAAAAAGGTGATATCTAAATTTATATGTACTAGGCGCACCCGCTCGCATATATTTTACGCAATATATATATGTATGCACGACGAATAGATAACCTCCTCCCTTTGAGAAGTAGGTTAGAAACCAAAATCAACATACATTATTTAGATTAATAATTATGGGTGATTATTTATATCCATATATGAGTAATTGTTTATTTACAATCACGAGTTTTGATCTTCTTTTTATTATTAGTAATCTATGAAAACAATCAATCAATATCAAAAAAGGTATATTTCTCAGTATCTTAGTGTATTCAAAGGAAATGCTTTAGTTGGGTCTTGTGTACATAAAATATGTTACTTCTTAACTTAGGTTTGGAACATACATAGTTAAGTTAAATATAGAGATATAGTTTAGGGTAATATAACACATACATTCCATTTATACTTTTTCTACCTATTAATAACTAAATCTTGAACTATCTGCAGACTGGATGGTATAATGCCGTCCAGATCTTATCGTCTCCATATATCATTCATCCAACCCCTAGAGGTTCTCTGCTGGACATAGGGGACGTCCTTATTGTCTATAGTCACGCGCCTGTCGTGCTGTTGATTACATCGTTAGTGTTGATGTTACACAAAACGAGGCCGCTGCACATCTGGATTTTGTCTCTCACGACATCCACGCGAAGAGAGGGTGATATTCAAGACCGATATCATACGGCATATGTGTAATGTTAAAATGTCGTTTTGGTTTTCTTAGTAGCGATGAGTATGTTCGATTTAACATTCCTGTCCTCTCCTTGTGTTACAATTTGCCCATGTGCAGTTGTATGTATACAAAATTGGACAAAGTGTCCTTAATTGCTTCCATTAAACAAAAAACACTTTGAAAAGTTGTATACTAATTTGTATTCTTGTGTTGTAAGTTTTATTATGAAATGTGAATTCTGGTACTCTATAGTATAAATACAGTATGATACATTTAACGATACTCCTCTTTGAGATTTCTCTCATTAGTGGGGGAAGCTTTGTGAACATGAATAATAATTTAGTACTCTGTGTAACGCTTTGTATTTCTGTAGATTTGGAAGCGATCCTTTTTAGTTTAAAAATGGTAACTATTATATACTACACTTAAGTTATGTATGTAACAATAGCTACATGTTTATGAAAGCAAGTTTTCAATCTTATTCAATGGGAAAATTTTAGAGATTTACCTGAGTACGTTATGTCTATAATCGCACCCAAAATTGTGTTCACGATATAAGCTTAATTGCGTCACCTTCCGAGCTGTCTTCATTGTAAGCATCTAAGGAAAATACAACGCTAAATGAGACCCAACGTCCATTTTAACGGTCAATTGAATATGAACAGCGGAGAATCTCGTTTAAACACTGGTAAATAGAGACTTGTAAATAGGTAGGGACGTGAAAAACATTTAGGGACTGAGTACACCCTTTTTGCCTTTTTGCAAATTAAATGAGAATGTACTTAGCTGGCACGGCTTTAGTTTGTCTATGGATTTGCCGATTACGTCTGAATTTGTCTTCCTAGTAATGCCGAAGGATTTTGAAGGGAAAAAATGTAACCGAGTGTAGAAGAACGCACAGTCTCGTTTCTGTGCCTATTAAACCATCTCATCGGAAATATTATACTAGCAGGCCAGATGTGTTTATACAATTATCAATGCGTCTCTAAAAGCTACAAATGAAGATTTATATTTATAGATAATATATTTATTTATAATTATATGAACAAATATTACAGATTTTATAAGGTACAGTACAGTAAAAATAGCCTCGTCAACTATTCCTATGGTAACATAGGATGCAATAGAATAAATTTGGATTGGCGACAGCACAAACATACTCATTTCTGTGTTTTGAATGGCACATTTAGCTCATGGCAACAAATCTTAGAGATTTATAAAATATTTAGATATACAATATTTCGTATTTCCGTCAATCTAAATAAGAAATGAAGGCATTTGGAACAAAAATTATTATTTTAAGCATTACTAAAGACAGCTTTACGATTTCGTAAATCGTGTGCAATGCCACACAACCATGGACCCTAACTTTGTTTCGCTTCCCCACTTGCATTTTTATTTTTAAAGCATGGACACAGAACACACAATAGCGCGTAGATATTCCCCCTTCAATTCGATGGATCGAATTTTTTTGACTGTAATGTAAAAATCTTCGGAAAATGTGCTGCAAAACACAAGAGTCAGCACTCTTGTTGCATATAGCTGTATATTATTAGTTGCGGTGCGGTAATAGTCACTTCGACGATAGCTTGTATACGCGACGATAGCGTTTGTAGGGTTTGAACTAAAGAGTGAAAACGTATTTTTATCGAAGTTTAAAATTACCCTAAAATGAACAATTACGGTATGTCTTTAAAATAGAGAAAATGGTCCTAAAATAATAATAATAATAACAATTAAATATTAGCAAAGACGATATTCTTGAAGGAAACTTTGTACTAGCGTAATAACTAACCAAAAAAAGGTACAGGAAGGTGCTTATACCGGTTGGAGTAGCGACAAGTAGAGGACTACGTTCAGTGTTTTGAAAGGCTCATGAATGGGATGATGATTATAAAACTACTAATCGGATTTGAATGAAATTTGCCACACAATTTTATGAGCTGAATCAACCCTTCATTGTGTCTCTGAAGGAGCTAGGATGGTGCACGTATTAGTGTCAATAGACGTTAGTGACGCATAGTTTTATATTATTTTTAATTATGTTTTTTTTGGGTTAATGTTGACAATTGTTATATAGGTTAAGCATAATTACAGCTGAATAACAAATTATGCTGTCTGAAAATAAATGATTATTATTATTATAACGCTCGGCATAATAAATCCAGTATATTGACATTCACAGGCCTAAGCCAAGTGAGTGCCACTTAAAGAAAGAAAAGTATGATTGTGTGAAACACGACTCAAATGGGTGGATCTGCTGGAGAAAGCTATTTTTTTATTTAAATAAAGATGATGCACAATAAGGGTCTCCCTTCGCACTTATTGACGCGGAATCTGCTTCAGCCGGTCAGTAAAAGATTAATGCCGACGGCGGAAGTGCATTCAACGCTTTGATAGCATGGTTCATAGAAGCCAAGGAATGAAGCCTCTACATGCAGTACAACAAAAAATAAAACGGATGGATTGAAACATTCAGGTTTAAAATTAATTATATTTCAGTATGCACATATCACGTGCATACTGAAAGAGTGTAAATAGCCTAAATGATAACAAATGGAATAGTACATTTAGTCTGACGTATATTTAAATCGTACAATTCCACTATAATACAACTGTAAAGTATGTTCAATATGCAGTCATATATTCGATCGATAACCTCCGGTCAGTTCATAGTACAAAATTTCCATTACCTTTCCAATAGAACTTATCATTAAACGCGGATCGCAATGAAAAATAATTGCGACGGTAAAGTACGCGGCAGAAATGGTAGGTTAACATCGTCAAATGAAACTTTTCTCTCGTAAATCGGCAACAAAACGGATTTAAAACTTGGATTCAGTAAGAATTTTGCGTTCGCTAGAGTACTTGCGAAGGAATTGATTTTATTCGTTCGTTCAAAGTTCGCATCGGGTAAATTTGACTGTATAACTGTTGCCTACGATGCAATAAATTTTATGCATCCAATCCCGTGTCAAGTTATATTCGGTTCGTTGCGCTCGCAAGCGGGGTTTTAGATGCGCTCCGCGTATTTTTGATTGGATTCATAAAATTATCTGGATATAACTCACAGTACAATGACCATTTCATTCCAATCAAATGAATAGCGGCACGAAATGAAATACTCCTGGAAATTAAATGTTATATATTTAATTACGAAGATAAATCATAAACTTTACTGTTTACGTGTAATGTATAGATTTAAACTGTTATTGAAAAAATAAGACATTCATGAAATTGGTCAATCCATCCATTGGTCTATGTAAAGCACATTCTTATACAGCTGCTTTATATTTACAATAATTTAAAATAAAATTATGAATAATGGAATAAATTTTTACGATATCTATTTTACTCACTGTAGTTAAGTATTAGGTAGCAACAACAAAGCAAAACGTATTTAAAGGATGTTCCACACACACACACGCAATTATTATTTCTTCACGATCGGGTCCTTTTACACGCAATATAGTTTATGAGTAGGTTCCGTTAATGACGATACACCGCATTACTTTGCTTGGAACATTTTATTAGTACTTTGCACAACAGAAAAGTACAATAATAAAATATCTATCACAGAAAATACGAAAAGCAGAGTGAATAAATTCGACCATACACGTGCACAAACGATATTTATTTTCTTTTGCCGTGAAACATCGTTGGTGTGGCGAGGCTTGCCGTGGCGAAGGGTTCGCCACACCGTATACACTACTACATATACACTGTATAATTGCAATTTATATTGATGTTTTTATGTAATGAAAACAAATATTTTTTTTAAAGAAATAATCATCATTTTATGTAAAAAAATCGTCATTTTCATTTTTGATTGTGCTATATAATTAGTTCCTATCACAATCTTGTCTCTAATGCATATTACTTGTACGTACACGATGTTTCACATCTCCTAGGCTCCCCGTGACGGCTATTTTTTATATATAAGACTGGTCTTTGCTTTTAATTGCTTTCATAATTTTTATTCAAGAGGAAAATATTGAAATATTTATCTACTATATAGTAAGATTTTATCTATTTGTATTTAGTTAACGCATACATTATTATTTTTAAGTAATACAACCAAATAAATGGAACTGTTTACACGTATAAAGTGGTGCTGTAACTCAGCCGGCATCCATATCGTTTCATTGAAACGCAAAAACTTCTTCATGCTAGAAATAGGTGTGGAGGTACTACTTCTCCATTGTTGAGCCATATGGATTCTATATATTATAAATATAAATATTACTTAGTAAATAAACATGTCAACAAAAGTTTATTTAAATCACAAATAGAGCAAAGTTTAGTGCGTAAGGATAGAGTTAGTGTTGAATGAAGAAATATGGAAACAAACAAAGAAAAGCGAACTAGACGTATGGTACATTTGTAGGTTCATCTACCAATATTGCTGGTCAACGGTTCCCTGCCATGGCATTTTCGCCGTCACCATGATCCATTTAACTGGGTCAAAATACTGGCAATAATTTTCAAAAACCACATATCGCATATATTACAATATATCAATTCCTGCGATGATATTAGTCTAAAATCAATAGTAGTAAATATCATAAGTACAGGAAACAAAGGAAGTAAATAATTCTAACAAAGTTCTTTATATAAACTCCAATTTTTGCTTTCTGGTACAAAGGTTGGCAATTTCTGTAGATCTACTCACAAGGTTATCATTAAAGCATTCCTATGATACAACCTATTTTTGTCTCGCTAGAAATAAGTTTTCCCCTTGATCTCAAAAGGATAATAAATAAATTTTGGATTCCGAGGGGGAGGATTTTTACAAGTATTGACAATAAAATCTATAATTATATTAATAGACATGCAACAAATTTCTTACAAAAAATCAAACGGAAACTTGTATTAAAATAACCGTCACGGGTCACCTAGCAGATGTGAAACATCGTGTTCGTACAATATGCATCAATGACAAGGTTGCGACAGGAACTACATAGCATAATGAAAATAACGCCATCTACGAAAAGTACCCAGCAGTAAGTCGAACTAACACCGCAGTCCGATTAGTTTTGTTCGATACTTAATAGTTTCGAAAATATATAATAGGTGGCGCTATAATTAATACGGCGTGGTACGATCGCCACGCCAACAATCAGGTATACGTGCGCCTATAGATGTTTCACATTAAAAATAATTTACGTGATAATCGTGTTCACTACCCTTAGTTTAAGTTTGATGCATCATCGTCAACCCATTATTATCTCACTGGTTGGCACGGGTCTTCTCGAAGAATGAGAGTTTTATGCCATAGTCCTCCACGCTGGCTAACCAGTGATACTTAGTTTCTTATACGCACTTCATTTTACAAAAATCAGTGGTGCGTGCCTGGGATTCTTATCTCGGACCTTCAATTGAGAGCCCGAGTTTCAATCATTAGGCTATCACTGGTAATTTTAACCTCGTAGTACCTAGTACCTAAGGGCGTAGTAGATCCGTAAGTGAAGAGAAATATTAGATGCATCCGGAATAATTAGCTTTGCTCGCTGTAGTAGCGTAGCTTGTTATGACGTGCCCTTATTACGTGTACGTAACCGCACTGTACCGTTACAAGTATTCTAGTGTTGTTAAGTCGATAAAGCTAGAATTGAAATTACTTGTTTATTTACACTCTCGTTTAATACTTTGGTATATTCTTAATCATATATACGGTACTTTCGATGGTAGAGTTGCGTAGTAGAATTTTCACAGTCTAATTTAAGTGAAATAAATTGAGTGAGTGCTGTTTTATCCAATTTATGAGATTTAATATAGGTAGTGTTTTAGGATGTAGTAATTATCTTACAAGATACTTGCTGATATTTTAGGCTTGTTACATAAAAACTTATGATCAAAAGTTTACTAAAATAAATCGTGATCATTTGTAAGAGGTGCTACAAGCTGCATTCGGGAATAATTAACTTCGCCGGCTGCAGTTCCGATACAGATCGTTATGGCGATCCCTCGTTACGAGTATGCGTTACGGGTATAAAATACGCTTACTGGTACTGTAGTGTTGTAAAATTTGTAGCGTTTGTATTGATTTCACTTTTCCTTAGTGCATATGTGTTTTGCCCTGGCGGATCCAGGTTTTTAAATGGTATTAAAAAAAATCATGAAAAACAAGATCTTATTTTTAGTTTAAAAAAATCACGCTTTTTTGTAATGTGTACTTATTATTGTATTAATATTAAATCATTCATTTTGCTTTAAACACATAAATGCAAACGTGAGTTTAACCTTCAATATGTACAATTTAGCCTAAACCTAGATCTAAGCGATAACTTTATAAATTGTATTAAGGTGGATTAAGGTTAGGTCTGCATTTATAAGAACTAGGCGCACCAGTTCGCTGGGCGCTGCTACGCCCTGCTCGCTTAGTTTTATGTTTTTTATTGCCTTTTATTTTTCCCGTGTGATCTATGGACCTTAGTATTATATTAGTAAGGTATTGTGAATCAGTGGGATTTTACAAGAATTGAATTAAAAAAAATATTTTTAAAGAGTCAATGTTTCAAATATTTAAACGTTATATACATAATTTTTTATTGTAATTGATATTTATAATCTATACCAATATATAATATAATAAGATTAAAAATTTAAAAATCCCCAACGATATGTGAGCTGACATTTAAAAAGTCAAAAATAATGTCTATAGATGAGCCATCAAATTTGAGCGAGTTACACCTATATTTTTTTTATAATTATGTAAATATAACATTTGCACGTTAAAATTTAACTAAAATGTCGCGGCGGGATACCGCTAAATTTAGATTAGATATCTAGCTAGCTAAAATAAAATATGGAGACTGCATAATCGTCACGTTCTCAGGCTTATATCTAGTAAATGGCTTAGCCGATTTGGATAAAACATTTCTAAATGTAAGTTATTTGTTATGTAATTTCATTTGATACCCCAGTTGTAAATATTTTAAAATATTTGAATTTTCATCACCACTTTCACCCACCATACTTAGTAAATGGCTAAACCGATTTTGACAAAATATGTTTAAGAACCAGTGCCTGGAAACCTGCGTTCTTCGTTCAAAGACAGACATGGCAGCAAACTTATAACATCCCTTTTTGCGTCGGGGTTAAAAATGAGATGGTGTGAGCCTGTGTGCCATTCAATCACGCAAAAACACATGAAAATTTGCACGGATGTGGTTTATTTAACTGGTCAATGTATAGGCTATTTTTAATATTGATATTTAGAACGCTAAAATAGCAAACTTTTGAAGCCATATACGAAGTTAACATTTAATTTTCTAACCGGAATTTTGTCATTTTTCATGTAACTCCAACAGTTAGCAAGTAAAACCTAATTTGTTAGGCACGTAGCGTAGCACGGCTACTTCAGCTAGTTAAATATATTTTAAAATATATAAATTACGTGTCACGTTATTTGTCCGGGGTAAACTCTGGATTTATTGAACAGATTTCAATCAAATTTGTACACCGTGTGCAGTTTGATCGAACTTAACAGAAAAAATAGTTTATATCTATTGAAATTTCATGCCAGGTTGTTTGTCCGCTACCCTTAAAATGCTTAATCGATTTCGATCAAATTTGTACACTATTTGTAGTTTCATCCAACTTGAAAGATAGGGTAGCTTATTTTAATATATATAAAATACGTGTCACGGTGTTTGTCCGCTATAGATTCTTAAACTACTGAACCGATTACAATGAAATTTGCACACCGTGTGCAGTTCGATTTAACTCGAGAGATAGGATAGCTTATATCCTATATAAATTACGGGTCACGTTGTTCGTCTGCTATGGACTATTAAACTACTAGGTATATAAGTAGGTATAAAGTATAGGCATTCAACCGCGACCATGTCGTAATCTGTTGGGTAGTATTTCTGTTAGATGCTTTTACGATTCCGTACGCAAAGGGTAAAAACGGGACCCTATTACTAAGACTCCGTTGTCCCACGGTTCGTCTGTCTGTCTGTCTGTCTGTCTATCACTAAGCTGTATCTCATGAACCGTGATAGGCAGACAGTTCAAATTTTTACAGATGATGCATTTCAGCTGCCGTTATAACATCATATACTAATAGCAGAATAAAAAAAAAATATTTAAGGGGGCTCCGATACAACTAATGTAATTTTTTGTTCGATATTAAACACGGGAAAAGTAGACGCTTGAAATATTCACAGTATATTTTTTCTTTATTTATTTTAAAAATAAATAATGAAATGAAATAAATATTTAAGGGAGCCCCCCTTACCATACAACAAAGGTTTTTTAGCCGTTTTATAGATAATGGTACGGTACAAGTGGAAGCATTGATTTAAAAAAGGATGTTTTTCCCATAATCAGATATATTATATGTTGGTTTATCTCGGGTTGGATATGCATAAAAACTATACATTTTGCTGCCAGATAATAACACTACATCCAATATTGTATCCAAAGAAGTATTGAACAATTAAAATAAACATAATAAATCATAATGATTCCATATATAATTATGTAAATACGGTCCGACTTATATATATAAATACACTTAAAAGGTACCAAACAAAGGGTAATTTCACCAATATCTTACACAATAGAGCATACATGTTTCGTCAAATTGGCATGCAAATAGGTTCACATGTACATATGATGATATATACGCGATAAAATCATAACCCTCCTTTTTGGCAGTTGGGTAATAAACCTTAACATTTACTAATAAGAAACACACCATTTCTTGATGCCCAACGAAATGGGCACGGGTCTGTTAGTTTTATTTATATATTATAAATACTAAAGTTTGTTTCTTTCTTACGTCGTATTTGTTCTTCGATTACGCAAAAACAGCTGAAAGAATTTGCAGGAAATTTCGTAAATAAAAAGCTAAATAACCTGAATTAAGGCATACAATTATTCGGAACAATAAATTTTTATTACGATTTTTTTTATCACTCATAAAGTCTTAATTCATTTCTAGACACTAAAAAAGTCACACCAACGAAGGCGATGGGAATACACTACCATAATTATACAAGACAAAATTAAAAATGAATTTAATACTTTACTTTAGTACCATTTGGTATTTGCCACCAAGCTTTTTTCGGTATTTTGTTTTTACTACTTAACAGACTGCAGCCTTGCATTTCTTAAAAAAACGCAAACAACTCATATTTAAACTAGGAATTTAGCATAGTCGTGTGTGCCCAGCAAACGAAACGCTTTGAAGCGATTTTATCATGACGTGAACGCCTCTGTGGTTTCAGAGTGGAAACTGTAACCCCTAACTGTAGGAAATGTTTTGCAACAAATATTTTACTAACGGACTTTATCAAAGCATTTTACTTCCATTTTCTTCCTACGACTTAGTAAACAATTCGCGTATGCCGCGCCGAAACAAAAAGAAATTAAAAAAAAAAAAAACATTTTTTTGTCGTAATCGTAGTCGCCAGTTACACAAATGTCACTAAAACAAATATGATAGCAAGTTATAATCAATTCGGCTTTGGGCTGTAGAGCTTCCTAAAGAATCGGACGTACATAGATATATACGGTCAGAAAATATTATCATCCTTCAGGAGCAATCAGGCTACAAGTAATTATTATGAAATCCAAAAACCAATCTGCTAAAACTGAAATTAGCGGTCGGGTATGATTTTATAATAATTTATTTAATTTCACGCTTTTTAGGAGTTTGCGGGTAAAAGAGGATTTTGAAATATTAAATGTCATAATTAACAGATAAAAGGATATTTTATTACTTAAATTGGGAACTGCTCGCTATAAACACGATAAAAAACTTATTTGCCACAAAATATCAACAGAAGATGCATAATTTAAAAACATGTGGACAAACGCGCACAATTTTTTGTAGTATCGTACTATATTCAATTTGATGCTATATATGCAACTACTCGTATCTTATCAAACCTAAAAACCTTACTAAAACATTCGAAACAGAATATAGAAGAGCTTATCATAGCGTTGTAGTTGGACAGAAAAGCTGTAACGGTAGTGTCGCCGTAGTCGAACCACGATGGGCCTTAACATCAAGAACGCCAACTACATTCCCATCGTTTACTCGAAACTAAGTAACTACACTCATGGACATAAATTATTTAGAGGAACGCATAAAAAGGTGGAATAACATAAAATATTTTCTTATTTCTTATTGTCCATCTACATCAGTATTATGTAATTTAAAAAAATAACATATAGATTTGTAATTTTAGTAGAATTTTACTTACGGCATTCATTAGTTTTCTTGGTTAATCTAGAATTTGTTCGGTTTGTAATGTATAGAAATTTGCGAGTATTCATTAACATTTTTCTTTGGATTTCTTGTAAAAAAAATAACGACGGGTAAAGACAACTTCATTTGAAAAGTCAGTGTAATAATGTCGGATCTTAGCGTGGCCCAGGTATCTAAAGCTGTAATTTGATTGAAAATGTAACCATTTTCAACTTACACTTTTCACTTACAAAGTAGTGGAACTCGAACGTTACGAGTTTCCCAGTCTGTCTGAGATCTTTCGTAATGTTAAACGATACCGGCAGACTGGAGAGTATACCAGACGTACAGGACAAGGTCGCAAAAGAATAACGACAGAGAGAGAGACGACAAATTTATTGTAAGTAGTCTCCTCAGAAACCGCAATTCGACATCTTCCATGGTACGTAATAAGCTGCAAGAAGTTCGACAAGTGATTGTGAGCCTTAAAACGGTCAGAAGAAGATTTAAGGCAGCTGGTATAGGGGCGAACTTTTCTGCCAAAGGTCCAATGTAGAAACACATTTGTTTGTAAAATAAAACCTTTTATAATTTGTTGATTAATTAATTGCATTCAGTTTTAATGGAAAAAATACACTTTAAAACCACACACTTTGCAATAATACTTTGCCACTTCTTACAACTAAACGTGATTTTACGAGAGATGTAATAGGAGAGTTACTGTGGATGATCTCAGGATCTATAGATAGCAAGGTCTTAGCTAGCAGGGGGGTCCGCATTTGGGATGCGAACGGATCCCACTCCTTCTTGAATAATTTAGGTCTTACATACCGTAAGGTGTGTACAATTTCTAATACTCTTTGAATTTGAGCAGTTTATTAATGTTTTTTGATTTATGTAATAATAATGATTATTATCCTTTGCCGTTGTGTTGTGATTTTTAATTACATCCATTTTTTCAATGTTTTGTTTTAAAAAGCATTTTATATAAAACAAAAATAATCATCAAATTTAACCAAAAAAAATAGTGGAGATATCCTTTCTTCTAGTACACAATGTATTAGATAGATTCTATAGATTTAAACTTTAAAATTGAATGTGAGCAAATGCTATCTTCTCCATTGGCATTGACATAATCTAAATGACACATGTTTATTTTTTTCATTTATAGATATCATATTATAGAACTTTTTTTTGCACTAGCTAATAGCTTAAGATATACGGTGTACCTATTTAATGAGTGGACAATTGGGCGGCAGAGCGCAAACATTGGAGGTGCGGCGCCAGTGCAAACAGCCCTGCCCGGGTCGATTAACCTGATACGCCGGCCACTCGGGCAAGACTTGATTTCAGCCGACTCGAAACTTATTAGTATTTTGGTATTCACATTTTTATCAAATGATTGCAATAGTAATAATATTTTTGTAACGGTAGTCTTAAAAGGTGATGTTACTTAATTAGATTAACCAATAGATATCAAAAAGACCTACTTTTAACAATATTTTTATTGAGTATATTTTCCAACCAAAAATCTGTAATACCATTTTTCTAAAATCCTATACTTAGGTGATAAAAAATTAAATTAAAACCACATACTTAAGATGATAAAAAGTTGGGTGTATTTTCGAGATAATGGAACATTGGCTACATACCTACTTCTGGCATAAACGACGCTTTTACTAATATGATTCAGTTGTGCCAGCGACCACAGCTGACTGACGCTTGTAAATTATGATAATATTATAAATTAATTATCCTATACTTAAATAGCGTCGTGAAATAATGATAAAAATATACCAGACTGTTCTGAAATAAGATCAATTGCTAGTAGTACGACGGTAATAGCGTAAAGTCTCGATGATAGAGAGGATAGTTGAAGACGAAGTCGCGACGTTGCGTGATATAAGCTGCCCTGGGGCACAGTGTAGTAAAGTATGCAGTATTACGCCTTCATAAAACGGGCCGAAACTGTGCCGC
>MOOZ01000549.1:481761-495724 GCA_002930495.1 Cecropterus lyciades | reverse complement strand
TATTTGAATAAAATGTTCCAATTGAGTCTACATCTCTTACACATATTATGTAAGTCTTGAAAAAGATAAAATATAAAAGTACCTTGTTCCTTTTTCTTGTCCGAAAATATACATACGTATCTCACGTAACATATTTTAGAGAGAGATGAGTGTTCCGATGAGCAGATCTCAAAGTTATTTACAAAAGCTCGTAAGTGTAATTACATAGTTGCCCCTAATTGGAAGCGGGCGAAAGCTTATTGTTGATTCCGGACATCCCTAAAGTTTATCCATTTGTTAATTCGGTTTGTTTTAGTTTACTTCCGTGTTTTTAGGAGTATAATTTCTATGTATATGTACAGATATGAGTAAATGATGAGTTTGGAAAACATATAACTGGAAAATTTGTATCACTTATTTTAACAATTATGAAAATATCATAAGGTAACTTAACTTCATATAAAAGTATCCAAATTATAAAATAACAATCCGCACTTGGGTAGGAAGGTAGTCTATGGCCTGAACCTTTTACCTTTACAGTGAAAACCCACTACTATCACGTTGGGAAAGAAATGGGACGAGAAGACAAGGGAAATTAAGGACGCTCCCGTCCTCCGATAACAAATAATTACAGTTGCTTCGCTATGTTTCTTTGTTGTAGGTATGATTTGTCGTGTTCCTATTTTAGGGCAGCAAAAAATTTGAAATAGATAAATAAAATACATTTTTGTATGTAGATGGGGTTGTCATATACTTTTTATAACATTTCCATATGCATATAATCGGCACACTCAAAGTTGTCGAGTACATTTACCTGGGACAAATGATCCGGATAGGTAAATCCAACTTTGAGAGGGAAGGTCACTCAAAGAATTCAACGAATGTATACATTGTTGGATGGATGTCTTCACAAAATACATAAACAACTATTCATCAATGTAATAATGTAATTTGAGTTATGTATAATTGTATTGTATAAATATAATTATCAAAAAATAACATGAGGCAAAACTGAAAATCACTGCTTTTTAACTAACTTTTACTTAACGCTGTAAAAGTGGTATTCGTTATAATTATAATTATCGATTGTATTGTTTGTACGAGATCGAAGTAACAAAGGATCAGCAGACTATCTGACAATAAATAGTTACCGTCGGCTTAAGGTATTTGTAATTAATTCCAAATAAGATTGGATTTCTATTAAACGAAGTCTCGTGTAAGCGTGCTTTCACTGCCAATGCGTTGGAGCAGCGAAGTGAAGTATACTTCAGGCCTTCTCCAATTATAGATAGAGATCCGTTCACAGGAACATAATAATTATTGTAGTCATATATGTTCGTACATATAAGTATGTGTATGGCAATGACGCCTCGTGTTCGTTTCCTAAAATATTTAGAATATTGAATAATATAAATATATTTGACATACATACATTAGTACATACATAGTACAAAGTTCTAGATAACCTCTTTTTTCCGGATTAGGTGCTTAATACTTACTGGATGCATAACAAATGAATACAAGTGTATACGCTTTCGTCTATTTTATGAATTTTATCTAGTCTATATTTAGACATTTCTGGGAAATTCCCTTATGTATTTTTTTCTTACTAACTTCTCTTGATACAATATTGACGATTGATTATACACAAAATCGTTAAATATTTCTGTATAAGATAAAATTCTTGAGGAAATTAACATGAAAAATTCGATGTTATAATAATAATAATTTATTTATTTGCCCTGAATAAGGTTTTTTACAAAATGATCTTATGATTAAATATTTTCAACCACTTATTCTACCTATAAGGCATGCAAATATGTCATTTATATATTGAAGTTTTAATTTAAATTATTCTCAGTTAATTACCATTTCATCATTTATCATAAAGTTATACAGTAATAGGCCATGTCAATAAAATAATTATAATTTTACAAGTCAATCTCTCTATTTTCTAGTCGTAATAGGTCAATGTCAATAAATCATTATAATATATGTCAATCTCTCTTATTTCTAAATAATCATTTATACAATAAAAACATTTAATTAGTAACCATCTTTTCAATTTATTTTTAAGCTCATTATATGTCAATTGTTTTGCGGAATCAGGTAATTTATTATAATTTTTTACAGCCATATAGTATACATTCTTTTGACAAAATCTTAATGAATAGTGCGGTGCAACGAGATTATAAATTGAGAGATAAATAGATAAATAAAAACTCCGGATATCTGTGTGTTAACAAACAGATATCCCTAATGTATATGCAAGGTAAAGTTAATAATTTGTTATTTTTGAACAAAGGTTTACAACTGTCCATCCAGTGTAAATTGCATACTGCCCGAATACATTTTTTAAAATTTTGAATGCGCGAATCGCATGAGATGAATTTCCCCAGATTGTCAAACCGTAGCTAAGTACCGATGCTACGTAGCCGTGGTATGCGCAAAGAATGCGCGGTATACCAAGCAGCTTGTGCAGATAGTCTGACGTATCCTCCTTAGTGCAAAAATAAAACGATCTAATTTAGTACACATATTTTTAATGTGTTCTTTCCAGTTCAGATTTTGGTCAATTATTATACCTAAAAATTTAGTGTGATTCACTGTATCAATGTTTTTATTATTATATTTTATAATCATGTTATCGCTCTTGGTCTTATTTGTATGGAAATTAATTATTTTAGTTTTTGATGTATTTAGCATTAAATTATTATTTTTTAACCATAGTGTTATTTCATTTAGATTTAACAATTTTATTTTTAACGCTACTCTTATCTTTCGCCGTTACGATCAGATTGGTATCATCGGCAAATAAAATGCATTGGCTTGTTGTAGAGAGAGGGAGATCGTTTATACATATAGGCAAGAAATAGCAATGGACAGATTATGCTACCTTGTGGTATAGCGCTACTAAGGTTTTTCCTAAAGGGCGATTTGTAAGTAATTTTATAGGCTGATTGTGATATGTCTCTACCCTTGCTATATCTGTGCTTTGTTGCTGATTTTGTAAGTAGCTTTTTATTAAATCATATACGTTACCTCTTATGCCATATTTTTCAAGTTCATGAACAACTGTTTCATACGCTTTTGACATATCTAGAAAAATAGTTGCTATAGATATTTTTTACTAAGGTTATGAGTAATATATTTAATTAGGTTGAATGTAGCTAATGTTGTTGAACTATTTTTCTGAAAACCAAATTGTTCTGGTAATATATGGTGTTTATTGAAGAAATTTAATATCCGGGTGTTTAAAGCCTTGTCTATGATTTTTGATAAGATTGGAATAAGAGTAATTGGACTGAAGTTATTCTTATCGCATTTATCACCTTTTTTGTGTAAAGGCTTGACAATAGATTTTTTAAGCTTTTTCCGGAAAACACCCTTGCTCAAACGCTAAGTTTATAATTTAGCTTAGCGGCTGACATATATATTACGCACAGGATTTTAAACTCTTTGTGTCTATTTCATCGTATCCTACTGATATATTGTATGCGAATTTATTGAAGTGTCTTTTGTTGGATTTGTGGCTCTATGTTGTAGATCAACTGATATGTCAATAAAGTAGTTATTATAATGTTTTTACATTTTTTTTGGATCTGTTTGTAGATGATTGTTATGGTATATGGCTTTAATATCACTATTAAATTGTTTAAACGTTGGGCTCTCCTTAATAGTTGTCCATGTAGCTTTACATTTGTTGTTATATTATGTTGTGCTTTGGACAAGCATCTTTTAAACATAGTGGTATATGTTTTATAATTATTTTTATTGATTATTTTGTTGGTTTTACTAAATTTAAATGTAATGTAGAGGCGTCGTTTATGAAGGCTACACTTTTTCAGCCCTTTTGTATACCAGTTTTGATGTGATTTATTTTGTCTAATTTTTATCTTAATATAGGGAAAGCATAGATTATAAAATAGCGTTATTAGGTCGTGGAAGAAGTCAAATGATTTATTTGTCTCAGTCATGCTATATAATTCCGAAAAGGTTAGTGCTGATATAGTAATAAAATGTTTCCCTATTCTCTACGTTAAAGTCTCGTTTAAATTCATACCAATAGTTCACGTTTTCGCATTTCTCTATCGATATTCGGATCGATTGGGCTGTTTCATGGTCCGAAAGACCCGAAAGTATGTTAATAAAATCGTAGAGATTCATAAGCGGAATTCTTGAAGTACGTGCTGAATATATACTAATACTTGATTTAATATGCAAAGGAAACCCACAACATTGCATCGCATTAGCAAGACAATGCAGAATAACATAATACTATAAACATAGTTAGCATATGGCATAGTTAGCGCACTAGCAGAGCACGCTATGACATGATACGGGTAAATTATGTTGAAACTACAAAAGCCTACCGAATAATAGAAAAGAATTCGAAATCGATCTACAGTTGGCGGAATAATCGATGTACATACATAAAAAAAAAAAACAACCGAATTGATAACCTCCTCTTTTTTGAAGTCAGTTTAAAAATATACATATTGCTACAAAGTATATTACAAACCTTGCAGAAGAATCTTTATGCACTTATAACTAATTCCTAGCCTTTTCATCAGCCGTGGTCCTATTTCCCTCTTGTGGCCAATTTACTGAATAAATTATCCTGATCAGTTTTTTTCTCCAAAACCACAATGAACAGCCAAGGTTCAACCATTAACTTTAAATAAGCATAAATGCAAAATTCCGTTAATCTCCCCAAGGCCGTATAAAACCTTTCCTAATCCAAATATTTTCTTTAACAAAACATTAGTATTTCTGTGTATTTGTTATGTTTAGCTTATAATAGTTATGAGAAACGTGTACTATTCTAACCCAAGCTGTTCTAGTGGGTATTGGTACGGGCTAGGGGCGAACTCGTATGAAATTTTTACAAAGATACCCACATAAGTCCCCCGATAAGGTTTAACGTCTGGCAAGTGCTATGCATAGCCACAAAACATAGCCTGTAAAATTTTGCCATTAGCGGTTACCCTAATGTAAGTACCGATTGCGCATAATTACTATTTTAGTAATCTTCAGGGTCACTTTTACTGAAAATATTCAGAGTTCGTCCATGCGAATAGACGCTGAATAGGTAACACATGATATCTTATAATTTATATACAAACTCAGCAACAATATAATCTATGGCCAATTTGAAGGAATTTCCGACCCCTTTGTAAGTCCTGTTGCATGAATTAATTCGGACTTAGAGACAAGAATTATGATCCCACCTCCGTCCCTTTACAGGAGAGTATTATCTGCTTAATGAAGACGCATGTTTTACTTTCAGATTAATCTGAATAGAACTTGCAGGAGAAAACACGGATTTTTTATTTTTACTCCCTCGGACGTAACGTAACATTTATGAGGCTCTATGAGGACATATTCTTTCAACCCTATGTCATATGTTGATTTCGCATTTTTACCCGACTGCGTCAGAAGGAGGGTATTGTTTTTCGAGCGTATGTATACCTATATGTATGTATGTACATTTGTTTATATGAAATACGTATGTATACGTAGGATTTTTTATACTGACGATTTTGCCTACAATTTTTGTAATTTTTCTTTGGACGTGCGTCATTCGGCCAAAAATCAATATATCAAAAAAATGCTACGTACTTGAATTGAATGTACGTTGAATTATGTACTACGTACTACGTAGTGAATTGTTTAAAAACTATTCAAGTAATCGGTGCGGCCGTGAATCCTTCGAAAATAAAAAGATCATTTGAGAACCGCTGTACATCCCCTACATTTAAATGTTTTTTTTTTCAAAACAAAATGTGATTTATAGTTTACGTTACATACAATGCACTTCTGTATTTGTTATCTCCATTTAATCAATATTTTCCCTAAAAAAACACAAAGATGCATATTTTTTAGCCTCTATAGTGGCCTGACCCCTTAATTTTATATCAGAACTAGCAGTGCCCGCGACTTCGTTCGCGCAGACTATAATATAATATAATCCACATTTATACTTTTGAGTTCTACTGCTATAAAGACCTTCCCTAATAGGGTTTTGTCAATAGTCACCAGCAGTGTAGCGACAGTAGTGGGTGTGGATTTCACAGATTTTACATCCAAGGATATTCCAAAAAAAATACTAATTTATATATTTAACTAAAACCCTAAATCTATAATTTCATATCATTAAAACTGTGGAATTTCTATATCGAATTTCGACCCCCTTTATTGTGAAAATCCGTGTCACGGGTGAGACAGAGAAGAGGCCATGGGAACACTTGCTTCCAACCGAAATCTGTCTGGCGTTGGACCTTTTATGAGGTAACCTTCCCTGACTTGGAACTGGAACCCTTGTATCAGTCATTTTTGGAGTGGGAGATTAGTTGTTATCCTCTTTCTCCCGCTCCTTGGACTTGGACCCTTAAAATCCCAGACAGAGTTTTATCCCCCATATGTCTCCTAATTAGATTAGGAGTTAGAGTTTTTTTTTAAACCAGTGGAAGCCTAAACAAACATTTGACTCTTATTTGTCACCTAAGGGATAAATGTTCTAAAAAAGTTAAAATAGGTGTTGTGTCATTTAAAATTGATAGGATTTCTGTAAAATAATCGTACTTTCAAACAACAATTGAATCCGCAATTTACCGCACGGGGGTAAATTGGGGGGTTGATTAAAAAAAAAAACGGTGAAAAAGATGTTCCATTGTACCAATCCAAAAATCTGAATACTAAGTTTCATACTGTTTGCATCAAAACATACAAACAAACAAACTGGAAACCCCTATTACACCCTTTTTGTAATTGATTTACGAAACTGGATGTTCTGATTTCTGTTTCTGGTCAAACTATAAAGCTAAATACTAATTTTCATTGAACTTGCATGTGCAAATATTCTTAAAAATTTCGTCTTCTTTTTAATCCTCTTAAGGGTTGATTTTCATAAAAAGGTGAAATAGGTCTCTCATTTTATTAAACCATGAAGCCAAATATCAAGTTTATTACGCTTGCATTTAAATTGGCGGACCTCCTAAAGAATTGTCAACCCCTATTTATCCCTCTTAGGAGTTAATTTTTCAAAAATGGTGAAATAGATAATTCATTATATCAAACCACAAAACCTAAAACTAAGTTTCATTGCGCTTCCATGAAAATTGATGGACTTCCAAAAATACTTTGAACCCTTATTTCATCATCTTAAACACTTGTATATTCAAAAAATGGCAAAATAAATATTTATTTTTTATCAAACTCCGTAGTGAAATACGAAGTTTAATTGAGTTGGCATTAAAAATAGCGGACCTCCTTAAGAACTATCTAACCCTGTTAGGGGTTGATTTTTCAAAAACAGTAAAGTAAATGTTTCGTTATATTAAACCACAAAGCTGAATATGAAGTTTCATTGATATTGCATCAAAATTGAAGAACTTACAAACAAACTCGCAACCCTTATTTCACCACCTTAGGGGATGATTATTCAAAAACGGCAAAATAAATATATTATTTTATGTAACCAAAAAGCCAAATACTAAGTTTCATTGTGTTTGCATCAAAATTGACGGAGTTCCGAAAAAACTAACAACCCCTATTTAACCCTCTTAAGTGTTGATTTTTCAAAAACGGTGAAAGTAAGAAAGAAAGTAGCGGAACGAAATAAAATTGAAGAAGATTTAAAATTATTAATAGTAGATACTATCGTTCCACCAGTTCCTCGAAGCGGTGAACTCTCGCTATGAATATAGCCCCTACAGTGGTCTCGTTAGTTTTCGTAGCATCGACTGTTCGAGGAATAAACAGAATTTTAAAGTTAAATACCTATACTTAATAAGTAAGTCTTTTTTCCATGAAATAATATTTATAGTGGATTTTAACACAAAAAATATTGTTAACTTAAATAAAGTTATCATTCAGTAAATCTTAACTGTGTTTTCATATCTTTCATCATCATTGTATGTTCTTCTAAAATATTTAGTACAGTGCAAATATTGAAAAATCGTTAAGAGCAAAAATTGCTTTAACTCGTTTATCACATGCTTGTATTGTCACATAAAAATTGAATTTCTTTGCAATGGATTCGAATAAGAATAAGTTATTTATGTATTCGTGTCTATCCACGAAACAAGATTTACTACATATAACATTTTAAGGCCCTAAGTAGATTTGCGTATTCGTACATTACCCAAGACGCTTAGCATCAATTTCTCTGCACGCCACATCCCGCTATCAATAAAGCTTCGCGAGAAGCCTTTCTCTGTATTACGAACAAGACGCGGATCCTACGATCCTGACATTTAGATTCCGATCTTTAGCGCAGCCACAGGAGAGTGGGTTAATCGTTTAGTAGAGGCTATTAGTCTAGTCAAAGTTTAAAACTTTAGACTCAGTTACTACAATGTTGTACTTAAAAACTTAACTGCTTTAATTGTTTTAACGTTTTCTAGCCTTAAGCTCGGATACACTATACACTATGCTGTAGGTATATGTTTTGTATTTTGTACTAAAACTAGTATTTTGTAGTATGCACTGGAAATAAGTTGCGGGTCTACAGTATACTCGTGAGACGCATACTTATCAGTTTGTTGTTATGATAGTTGATAGAACTCTTGTCCGATTGCAGCATACTTACAAGTACATATATATATAGCACAGGAATTATGCGTTTAATGAAGGATGAGGTAAAGCAGGAATTCCTACTTAGCACTTTTACACTTTGGCAACAAATACATGTTCGCAGTCTGGTGCGTATCCCACCGCAGCCTAAGGTGGCTAGGTAGGACTTCAACCCCATGTTGACCCAACATGGGGTTGAAATCCTACCTAACGTTAGAGGCGTTACTATCTCTGCGGACTAAGCTGAGACGCCTCTCGTTTGTTTCTTACCTTCAAACTAGAACCCAGCAGCTATTAATAAAACTGTTATAAGTTATACAGAAAATAGTAGAGAAAAGGATTCCTCGTTGTCACAAGTACTAGTTGTCAATTGGTGTAATATCCAAACGCATCCCAGTAGGTAGCACTGGGTAGCACTGGGTAGCACTAGGTAGCACTAGGTAGCACCTCGAAAATGTTATGGCTGCTAGCCGTTCGGATCGCAGCAAATACACAAAAATAAAAAGATATTGAATAGTGAGTAAAATTTAATACTAATCGTTTATATGTTCTACATACGACTTTTCATTAACGGTGGGGAAGATTTTAAATTCCTTATTAAAGTACACCACTTTAATAAGGAATCTATTCTATTTAATACTATAATAAGGGATCATACGAATGGTGTTATGTTTACATTGATATTACTTGAGGTTACTTTTATTATTTTATTCTTAATGGTGGATTAGGTATATGTTTCTCATTTGGTCGGGGCTAGTAGTGATTGGCATATGGTCAATTTTTTACAGAGTTGGGTTTTGCTCCATCTTATGTACCTAATAGATCCAAAAGAATTAACCATGTCAGAAGTAAATAACAACAACACTACCCAATAATTGGCAAAACCAGAACCAGTATAAAAAACGCCATCTCCAACTCCTGGAACTAGCACGCAGACTTGTCCTCCAGTATCTTTGTCAACCCCTGGGACCTTAGAAGAATCCTCCTGATTTAAATATGAAACCTCATACATTTTAGTGGGACGGCCATCTGACCTCAAGACATAGGTAAGGCCATTTCAAAAAGAGCTATCTTGAACTGACACTTTAACAAAAAATTAATTAGCAGCACGACAGAAACGAGAAAAATACACTCGAAGATACCTAAAAAGAAAAAAAAGTTCACGGGAAAAAGGAAAATCAACCGATCAGCAGCAGCGAAGAGGGTGAATCTGAAGACGTATGTAATTTGTTCGATTTGTTTCGATCTTTGGTCTGCCAGCAATTCAACCGAAGAGTGGGTACAATGTAGTAAATAACCCCAGAGGTTAGGGCTCATACAAAATGTGGGGGCCAGAAAGTTTTGTTCTATTGCTGCCCAAATTGTTTCAGAGGACGAGAGTGACAGTGGTATCCATCTTGTTGTGACAACTTACCTCTATTACGGGGTTAGTTGTCACACTAGACTTAAGTTCGAATTCTCAAAATTTTATATGTATTAGCGTGTTGAATTGTTTGTACTATATGTTTGTATTAAGACATATGAACCAAATATTACAATTAAAAATTTTCAATAAATAAATCCGTTTTATTTTGCCTTTTATACAGGTTAATGTATGGCCAAGGTGGTGCCTCTGCAAATGAGTTTTAAAGTAGCACATCGTTTATATCCAACTCCTATTTAGCTAATTCACAGTGGCAAAATAAGATATTATTTTACCATTAAAATCAATCGAAACGTCGTCCAGTAGGGTATATTTATTTCCCTGAAATAGTTCTCTGCTTCGAAAACCCCGCAATCAATAAAGCTTCCGACGCGGATTCTTGCGGCTCTAAGATTTAGATTCCGATCTTTAGCGTAATCACAGCGTAGTGAGGGTTAATCGCTTAGTAGTGGCAATTAATCTAAGACGTTAAAGACATTAAACGGGTTGAATCGAGACTTGATTTGCATGTTTTTAATGGATTATTAGTTAGCTTTTTATAACTTTACAATTATGATTGTTTACGACGTTATATGCGAATATACAAGTCTACTTTATGAACATGTAATAATTATATTATCAATAGGGATTAACTAAGTCAACATTGTATACCTATATAGAACATATAAAGGGACTGGTTTTGTTATCTGTCCCTTTTTTCTGGTTAGTCGAGCCCATGGTGGTGGAGGGAGGTTTGGTGAGGTCTAACATGTACGACACATATTGTATAATGTGAAAATATGACAGCTTGTGAACTCTTTCAACTCTCAACATGCTTGAGTGTTTATATAGGCGGTGTAAGCCAATTCAGGGAGCATTCTCCTCCCCAATTAATGTAATTAAATTTGTATGGTTCTGCATACAAGATTCAACTATATAAAAATGTAACTTGGTTATTTTGCAAGCAACTACTTCACAATAATGATGTAGGTGTCAGTAGCTGGTATATTAAAACTAGTACTTTAATACCGCACCTTCGTAGTTTACGGCTGAAATAAATGATATGCATAAATGCGCTTTATGTCTCATTTATGAAGATGAAGTTCGAGCGGCTAAGTCCAAGATGCAAATGGAGCACGAACTCTCTCGGGATAAGCCGTTTTATATGAACTCCAAGTCACCCTTAAATTAAAGTTTGCTTCAACTTTTTCATGGATGGATATTTAGTTTGGGACTCATCCATCTTAAGACGACCGTATATGATATGTGGAGAACGAGTTTTAGGGCAGAGCTTATACATATACCCTAAAGAAAAGTAATTTAAACATAAGTCGTAACTTTTTAAGTGTATGTAAATCTAAGTAGCAACGAGAGAAACGGGCGTGCCGTCCATCTCATGGTAAGTGGTCACTGCTGAATATTTGTAACTAACTTCTCATGGGACAAGGGTTCTCCCTGAAGTCAATTGTTTTATCACTCATGAGGACTAACTAAGATGGTGTCCCGGCATCAAGTTAATATTTATTGGATTAAAAAGAAGTGAAATGAAATATCATCATCGTCTTTACACTTCTAAACATTTTAAATGTGTAGATAATAAAACTTCGTTTTCACCTACACGTAAATTAATAAATAATTGGTTTTCGCTGCGTTCGGCAGAGATCAATCAATCTATACAGACGCGCTTGAAACTAAAACGTATTTAGACATGTTTAATTATAATTTAACTAAATTGGATAAATCAATTGAACATAGCTTGCGCAGTAGTGTCATGTGTAATAGCAAAATAAGATTTATACTTTCGAAGACAACGGAGCTCGCATGCCGCGAATCCGTTCCGGGACCAAAACAAACACATTTGGCTGATTCTGTTCTGTACCGAGCGATAAAGTTTGTTGACAATGACTGATGCGACTCCCGCTTCGTCCACGGCAAATGCGCAATTTTCAAACGAGCCATTGAAGAGGACCAAAGTTTCACAGTTTCTCTTTTCACCGTATTGTAACTGAGTTTACAGACACTGACACAAAGCCCGACCCACTTTAACTTTGCCATAAAGGGAAATATTTTGATAAGGAGTCGATCGGACAGTGACTTTCTCGAGACATTTTTTCGTAACTTTTTCTTGCAAAGTACTCTATTACGATATTACATAATATATTTAGTTACCATTTATATTATATTTATAATTATAAGTTTTTATGTCTGTTGTACCCATCTCAAGTGCAGGTACCTGTAACCAGTCTAGCAATGTTGTCTATCCAAATTTAGTTCAATGTGATTTATGCACTCAACATCGGTTTTTTTAAAGGAACAAGGGGATTGAACATACATATTGGAAGGATACATAGAAATGTGTCTTGCCAAGATCATAGTTGAATTCTCCAGCTCCAACCATCTTTTCCAAATTATTTACCCGCAGTAACAAAATCATTTTAAGAAACCCTTAGTTTTTTTTTTAAATAATGTAGCAAATAATGTAGTAAAACGAATACCAAGAGGTGCTCGTGTTACTGTTGCTACAAGTCTTTCTCAAAGCATTCGGAATGTAATATCACAAAATTATATTGAAAGCTGGGAACATTTATTCATTTTTGATTTTTTAAAATCACATGCTAAAAAAATGGTAATACATCTTTATCTTAAATTATTAAAAACCAATTGCGATTATACTCTCTCCTTATCCGAGACAAATTTACAAGTAGTAACGCTGTGTATCAGCGCCAGATCACTATTTCAAAGGTAAAAAAACAGTTTGACTTTTCTCTCATTTTGACATCTATCAACTTATCATTACGTTTTTAATGCAAGCGCCGATCGCTACGTTCTCTCTTTTATTTATCGAAAAGTATCGTAATTTAGTGTTATTTAAGCAAAATATCTATTACAATATAGATTTAAAATGGTTAATCATATAATTAGTGCGTGTTTTAGTCATGGAGTGCAAGTTAGTATTTAACTGAAAGTTCTTCAAAGAAGTCGCAAAGCGCGCCAAGGTTTGTTTTGATAAACAAATACTAAGTATATTTCTAAGGAAATACAAGGTATGTACCGCACATTTCTGTTTAAATAAAAAAAGGGTTTCTTAAATAACATTTTTTTGTTAACCAAAAAATAACCTATAAAAATCATTATGGAAGACACGTTCATTAAAATTTGAAACATAGACAAAAAATAAAAAAATACTTCCGGTGATTTATTATTATTTTTCAAAAAAGGTTTTTGGTTATTATTCGATTTCCTTTTCCGTTGAAATTCTAGTACGTTCGTCGTTCGTTCATTCCACAAAAGTCCGCTAATTTTTTCACAACCGTTTTTATTTTTATGTGCGTCGTTGAGTTATACACCATTGTCTTATAAATAATAAATATTATAAGAAAAATGGGAAAAACAAAAGGAAAAGACCAAGATGAAGAAGTTTTAAAAAAGAAAATGAAAAAACTAGAAAGAAAATTAGAAAAATACAAAATAAATTGAAGACCTCAAATTCTGGGGAACTTCCTACGAGACTGTCGCCGTCGCCAGAATCGGAGCGATCTCCATTTCCAGAATCACATACTACAGAAGAAGTATTAGAAATAGGTATGTGAAAAATATCACTAGTTATAAAGTATGCTGAAAAATTCTTAAGAATATTGCTCACAAAAGCTATTGACCAACGCGCTATCACATAGAGGATAAACGACCGGTTCATAAAAATTGAGATTAGGAACACTGATTTAGAAACCTCAAGCATTTATCTGGATACATACGGCGAAGAAAACCACTACTAATAAACTCCCGTCATGCCCGCACTCGGCAACAAAATGCTGCGTCTGTGAATGGATACCTACTGTTATGATCACATTAGTACATTTCACGATTAGGTAACCTGCCTTGGCTAATACAGACTAAAGAACAGAGTAACTCAAGTCAAGTTTTTCACCGTATATATCTGCTTAGGAACCTTATTACAAATATGTAAACAGAAAATAGCTAACTCCTACCGCTTAGCAGACAGTACCA